>JASSUY010034607.1:0-17856 GCA_032466535.1 Forpus xanthops
GGTGTCATCAGCAAACTTGCTGAGGGTGTACTCAATCCCACTGTCCATGTCACTGACAAAGATGCAGAACAAGACCACTCCCAACACCGATCCTTGAGGGGCACCATTCATTACTGGTATCTAACTGGACATTGAGCCATTGAGCACAAGTCTCTGCTCGCAGCCATCCAGACAGTTCTTTATCCACCGACTGGTGCACCTATCAAATTGATGTCTCTTCAACTTAGAGACAAGGATGTCATGTGAGACAGTGTCAAATGCTTTGCACAATTCCAGGTAGGTGACACCTACTGCTCTACCCCTGTCTATCAGTTCTGTAGCCCCATCATAGAAGGCTACCAGATTGGTCAGGCAGTATTTCCCCCTAGTGAGGCCATGCTGGCTGTCACCAACCACCTTGCTGTTTTTCATGTGCCTCAGCATACCTTCTAGGACAATCCGCTCCAAGATTTTGCCAGGCACAGAGTTGAGGCTGACTGGTCTGTAGTTCCCAGACTCATCCATTTTCCCTTTCTTGAAAATGGGGGTTATATTTTCCTTTTTCCAGTCTTCGGGAACTTCACCTGACTGCCATGATTTTTCAAATATGATGGACAGTGGCTTAGCAACTTCATCTATCAGCTCCTTCAGGACCCGCAGATGGATTTCATCAGGTCCCGTGGACTTGTATACGTTCAGGTTCCTAAGATGGTCTCGAACCAGATCCTTTCCTACAGTGGGCCTATGATCTCCATTCTCACTGTCCCTGCATCTGCCTTCCAAGAGACCCTCCCCAGCATCCCTGTAGGCCCCCTTCAGATATTAGAAGGCTGCTAAGGTCATTAAGATGCAAACAGAAAAATCCAACTCCATGCCAGCTGATGAAACTTTACACCTGGGTTTTCTTGTCCAATGTGGAAAGAGTTTGAGAAATTTTATTTTGCATTATATAGGTTATTTCCTTAACTGAAGTAAGGCTTACTTTGGTGTTGCTAAGTGGAAGCCTCTAGTCTGTATCTGGACCACTAGAAAACTTTGTCCTGATTATACCAAGATCCTAGACATCCTTGGGTTTTGTAATTTTTCAGGATGCAGCTGTAGCATGTTGCTCGATTTTCCAGGAGACGAATGTAGTGTAAGGGCTGACTTGCCCAGAGGAGCCATAGCTAGTGCTGCAAAGTGGATATTAGTGGAATTACATTTGCTAAAAATTCATTATCCTGATATATCCCATTGGATTCTATATGCACTACTGTTAGAAATGTACAATTCTCTATCAAATTTGGACTGATTGAACATGCACACTTAAAACAGAAGATGTGTTAATCCTCCTTTTAGAGTTGCCTTTGGTAGATACTTGTATATTCATGTCTAACCTCTCTACCACCCAAACCCTTCTACTGTTTCTAGTAGTTCTTTCTAATGAGTCCTTGTTTGTTTTCTTTGTCATCTCTTTGGGAGATATGCCTTGGTCAGTAGTACAGTTTAGAAGAGAGTTCAATCTCTTGATAAAGGTGTGCCTTTTTTTTTTTTTTTTTTTTTTAACTGGTTGTGGTATCTTCTGTTTTACTTACTCATAATGCAAATAGCTTCTCATTTGTAAACTGCTACTGCTAGCAGTGGTCAGTTTTGAGGACACTAAATGAAAGAGAGTTTGTGCCTGTGTATATACTTAATTGTGCCTTTGGAAGAAGAGGTTTTGCTTTCAAAAGGAAATTTCAGACAGATTTACCTCAGTCTGTAACAATTAAATCATGACTGAGCTTTAGTAGTTGTCCATTGGGTCTAGCTGTGTTCAGTTGTCATCAGAAATCTTGGCACAATTGATTATTTCCTATGACTGCTATTAAATGAATTTGTCAGTTTGAAATGGATTCAAATCATATGGCTCTCCTTGCATGTGAATTCTGGTTAGTCTTTGATCTTTGTGTGGGTGGTGTTTTTTTGTGTGTGTGTGTGTGTGTGGTGTTAATACAGTTGTACAGAGGTAAATGACTTCCCAGTAAGGACAGTAGCTTTCCCACATCACATACAAAGTTACTCATAGGATTATACTGCAGGTTTTTCTGGTTCTTAATCTTTGTTTACACAAGAAGATTGTTCATCCTTCAATGTTTGGACCACAAGGGTTTCAAGTTGCGTAAATGCTTTCACAGATAATAAACCGAGATCTTTTATCTTGGGAAGTATATGCTTATGTGTCTTCCGGAGGAGAGGAAAACCCCCAGCCATCATGTACAGAATAAGTATGTAGCTGCTGGTTGCCAGCATTCAGATGGGTTTCTCACTGGAACAACCACGTAATTTTTTTGTGAATTCTCCTGGAGTATTACTGTTTAGATACAAATATATGGTTGTGGAAAACGTGGTGAAAATTTTTCAACAGTTTTTCAGGATAAAATGTAAACAACCACTGTTGTATTTTTTTCCCACAACCACAAAACTAATTAATACAAATATGGGCAAATTTTAAGCAGGTAAATACATTGGGTTTATGTTGAACTGTCAAATATTTGGGTGGCATGGTTTAGTGGGAGGTGTCCGTGCCCATGGCAGGGGGGTTGGAACTAGATGATCTTAAGGTCTTTCCAATCCTAACTATTACATTATTCTATGATTAAGGAAATTAGTTGGACAGTGAGTTGTGAATGGATATAATGATGCAGTTGCATTTCATATTGTGAGCAGTTAGAGATGTTTGTTTTGAAACTGAAATTATGAGCAGCAGTTATTTTGGAAGGTTGATGCAAAAATGGAACTCCAGGTTGTCTATGTGATTATGTGTCCTTGTAGAGAAAGGAGTAATATGGGACTTTTGGATGTGAGACAGAAAGAAAGCAACTGATGAATAGTGGAACTGGCACTTGCACAGGAGGATGTACCTGACAATCTTTATGTGTACATAGTACTGTAATTATGTGCTATATGCATTTTTTTGTCTCTTGATTGGTTGATTATTGGTGCTTCGAATCTTTTGTTTTGTTATTAAACCATTCGTAGCCATTTTAGTAAAAATCACTTTTGTCTTTTCAAGTGGATGGGCATCATTTTAAGAAGTAGGACAAGGGAAAAAATGTTCATAATAAAATAATCTTTTCCAGATGAAGGGAATGAGACAGAGGTTCAGCCACAACAGAACAGTCAGCTAATATGGAAACAAGGACGACAGCTGCTAAGACAGTAAGTATTGAAAAAGGGGCTCAGATACCAAATGCAAGGGAAAGAATTTGGTAATGAAATGTGATGATGGTGGTATTTGGCTTTTTTTTCTGTTAGATTTTCTTTCAAGAAAAGTTAGTGTGTGTGATGAGGTTCATTCAGCTTCTGCCCTACTTTTCCTAGGTTTTGAAAGTTTTAGTATTTCAGAACTTCAGAGGAGAAGCCTTTTCAAATCACAAACACTTGATCTCCTTTGCTTTTCCTTTACACAGTATAATAAAACAATCTGCTTGAGCAAACAGTGGATCATGACACTTTGCAATAAATCAACAAACACAATTCTTTAAGAGCAATGTAAAATACAAGCTGGTGTTGGAGAGGGATTATTTTTATTGTGGCCTGCTTCATGTTCAGAAAAGAAGATTAGATTAGAAGTTATTGTAGAATAGCATTTCCCCTCTTTCAAGTCCTCTAGAATATCAAGCATTTAATCAATCCAGTGTTCCTGAGAAGGCAGTGCTATTAGCTCTGTATTCTAGAGGAAAGGAGAAAGGGCAGAGATCTTTTTCCAGGATTCCAGCCCTTAACATGTGCAACAGAATTTTGCAGATCCATTGCAGAATATGGAAAAGGCAAGACAAAGATTTTATCAAAAGTAGTGTGTATAAATAACAACTCTTACTAGTAGTTACGGCTACAGCATTTGATTCCCTCTGTTTTCTAGGCTTTTAATAATGCTTGCATAAGGAATGTATCTGATATTTCTTGTCAGGCTTCATGTGTAGTTTCCATGTGTTGGATAAAATGGCCATGTTGTGCATGCAACTGTGATGATTTTTATAAGCCAATTATAAATGTTTTAATAGAAAGTGCTTTTCCACCCATTTTAGTAAATGAATGAATAACGTATTGTATAACCTCTGACTGCTAGGCTCTTTGATTATTTTTGTGTTTTTTTTTTTTCTCAGGGACTGTAGAGGCTGGTACTGCAAGAGGCGATCCCTCTGCAGCTGGTACAGGATGATTTATAAGCATGTTTCATTAGCACAGCACCATACTTTGCTTAGCAAAAGGGTTGAAGATGAGTTTAGGGAGAAGTTTTCATTTACTGTTTTGAATAAGAGATGCACATAGATGATTAGTGTGAGTTCTCTTCCTACAGATACCTACAAGAAGTGGGCTACACCGACACAATATTGGATGTTAAGTCAAAACGAGTACGAGCTTTATTGGGCCTCTCAAGTGATGCTTCAGAGAAGGAAAACAGAAGTCAAGAGCCAATGGTAAATGGCACAGAGGGCCAGATTAAAGAAAACACAATGATTGGGTAAGCATCAAGATGACATTGTTATCTTTCTGCGTAAATGCGCTTAATGGTGCAGAACAAATTTTTGTTTCCTGAGATTTTAGAATCTTTTCCTCAGTTGAAGATTAGAGCTATTCTAGCTAATTTTATTACATTAAGCAATAAGCATGGAAATAACTCTGGATTCACAGCTTAAAAGCACTGTAAGTTGGTTTTGGCTTTTTTTTCTTTTCAGTTGGACAGCAACACAAAGTCAAATCAAGCCTCTTTTAAGATATGATGGCTAAGTCCTTAAATGTCAGCATTGCTTCAGGTTAATCACATATTTTCATTGCTGCAGACTTTAACGTGTCAATTACAGGCTTTGCTCTTCTGGTCTGTGACATCATATATTACATGAGTTACAGGATTTTCTTGAACGGGTCTGAAAAACTCGCATGTTACATTCTGATTCCTGTATTTTTGATATTCCACTAATGCATATGCACATGTAAATATGACCAAAAGGTAAGGTCCTCATTTTGGTCTTTCAATATTCCTAATACTCTGACAAGTTAGTCAAGGAGAGTAAAAGCTTATTATGCATAATTTTGCTTGTAAGTAGTATTGAAAACATAAAAGGCTTTTTTTCATTTTCTTCCCATTTTCATTCAGATTTTAAAAAAAAAAAGAGTAAGTTAAATCTGAAACTGAACTCTACAGGCTTCAGGAAAACAGTCTGTTCATGTTTTGGGTACTGCAAAACTTGGAAAATAATGAAAATTAATTGTTTATCTCAACAGTATATGAGGTAGCTGTTCCCAGTAGTTTGGGCTGCATCAGCAAGCACAGCTTTCTTCAAAGATTCTCCGTCTCTTCCCTCTTTTTCTTTTTTCCTTTCAATCCTGATGTGGCAAAATTCAAGACCTCTGTTTTCTGAGGTCTGATGCTGTTATATGACACATTCTGAGTTTTAAAAACCATTTGGAAAATTTCATTATACCATGCAGATAGCTGCAGCAACTTCAGGCCAACAAGTTACATAAGGGCAGAAGTTCATTGTTATGTAATTAAATTCAGTGCTGTGAGGTGGAAAATTTGAACACCCGCAAGCTACTAAAATACATTGTGCCCCTACGTAGCTGACAAGCCATGCCATTTATGTACAGCAGCGTTGTTTCTGAAGAACAAGAAATGCTTGATATATCACAAGAACGATTTTAGTTCGATTTCTGATGAAGGGGTCGCTTCTTCTCAGGGGTCAGTGGGTAAATAAAGCTTTTACACTTTAAAGTTTATTTAAATGTCTTCAGTTTTGAAATTAGTATATTTATAAAGTAGTTACTTGATAGATGAAATGGTTGGACCACGGTTTTGGGTGCATTTGCATTTCTTTCCTATCTACTTGCTTTCTGGGTAGATCTGAGATTTAACACTCTAGTCTGCCCTATGGCTGAGGATATTCACTGATGGAGAACAATGGCCTACCTTCTGTTGTGGCTCTGCAAGCTTGTCAGCTGCAAGGTTGGTTCAGGCTGCATGCTTAGAAAAACTCTTTTCATCTCACATGTGATGCATAAGATGACAGAACAGTGTTAGAAAGCTTAGGGGAACATTTTGGTACTTGTTGTGTGAAAGTGACTTCAGGGTTTTACAGTGGAAGAATTTTCCAGGGGTCTCATTCACTTGTGAAGATTGATGTGACTATAGTGATTTTGAGTTTGTGGATGTCTGCTGTGATCTCCCTCACTGAGCGGAAAAAGTTGGGATTTTACTAAAATTTCTTGGTCAGCCTCTGTACTAGCTTTCAGTACTGTGATTCTTCTGGCTGTTTCAAGTATACTTTCAGACCACTTCTTTCAGTTTTCCATGCAGGAAGCATTCTGTGGCTTTCTTCCTGGCAGAGACTGCCTGTTGTTTAACAACTATTTCATCTTGTGCTACTAGGTACTGTAAAATGTTACACCTCACTGTTTCCGTGGCACATGGCACTGTTCACCTCCTCCAAACTGCATCATCGCTTGTTTCAGGTTTCAAAGTTCAGCTTTATGGCAGATGGAAATTCAGAAATGCGATGAGATGTTGTTCTACCTGTTACCTGCCTCATCTGTTGTCTGCATTAAACGTGTAGAACAGGGTTTTTTTTAAAGAGTTTTAGCATTGAGTGTGTGACTAAAATTTAAGGCATGTGGATTTTGCTCATGATCCAAATTGGAATTCTTACTGTTTGAAAATTTAATTTGATGCTTTTCTAACTAGTTGGCAGAACTGAGAAAAATTTAAGTGGCTCAGCTAAATTCTAGGTCACAGCTGAGGTAGGGACACTCTTTGCAGTGACCTCACCAGTACAAGACTGCTTATGGGGAAGGCAAAAAGATAGGCAATTCTTTTAGTAGCTTCTTGTTATTCCTAGTGTGAATGTAAAGTGAGAAGGGGATTGGAGCCACTCTAAACCTGTATGGTTGGAAGGCATGCAATGAACAAGTACCTGCAGTTTGGCAGTGGTAGAAGAAGAAAGTTACAGTGAGAGATTGAAAGAGCAAGAAACCAACAAAAGCCTTAGTGCAGTCCCAGGAATATTAAAGACATGCGTGTATGTTTGCAGAACCGCCAGACATTGGGAGAGTTGCATATTAAAATGCAGATGGAAGATGCTCTGTGGCTGTATGTAGCTGTATGGGTACAGTGAAACTCTTTGTAGAATGCTTTGCTGTCACCACAGAAGCCTCTTGACTGCTGAAGCCAATGCAGTTTGGCAAATTTTGTGGTTCAAGACATTTAATGAACATACATGTCAAATATCTGCTAGCAAGTCTGAGGCTAGTGGTCAACCTGAAGATGCTTTAGTTACATTTAAAGAGCAAAGTACTGGAGAAAATGTAGTGCATGGAAATAAATGAAGTCTAAAGAGGAATACCTCTGTTAAAGTGAAAAAATACAGGTCTTCAAACATTTCAGTTGTTTGATGTCAGAAGAACTGCATAATATTGTGTGCCCAGATGAGACTCAGATTGAAGCAGAGTATGGTGATTGTATAAAGAGAAACCTTATGGGTGAGAAACAATGGAAACAAATCAGTAAGAGTTTGTAACGAATGTGGGTGAATGTGACGAAGATAGCATACAATAGGGGAGAAAACGTCACAGTGAAAACCAGAAGGAATATAGATACAGTGATGTGTTTCAGGAATAGGAAACTGAAAGGCGCACTAGCTTTAGATTTCCTTAAAGATTTTTCCATATGTTAATGTAAATTGCTGAAAGAACAGGTTGGCTAAACTGCCTTCTGCATAACTGAACACTCATGATAAAGCCAAAGAAAGTGAAAAAGGGGAAAAAAAAGGTTTCTGATGTTTTTATGCTGCTGTATGGTTACCTCTCTTGGAGGAGAGAGGAGGTAATGGAAATGGGAAAAAAGACTTCCTTTATGTTTTGACTGTTATCTGTTGGTAATCAACCGATACTTTCTCAGTGAAAGTGCTGGAGAGCAAAATAAATTGGTACTGAGAGAAGTTCCAGTAAAGAACAGAAAAGCTGGCATATTTCACAACATAGTCTGATTTTAGCATGGTGTTTGTGTAAGTCCATTAATCTGTGTATAGTGCTTGATGCTGCTGCTCAGCCTTTTTCAGCAATACCTCAGATCTGTTTCTCACTTCTCTTCTGACAGCAGCATACGCTCGTACTTTTTTTTGGAAATGCCTTTGTTATAAGGATAAGCCCTGGCATTTTTTCTGACTCCAGGGATGAGTGAAGTGTGTACTTTGTGCTGGGTAGGGAGGATGTTCCTCCTCTGCTCAGCTCACTGTATCTTTTACACATTTTTATGAATTGTCTATTACACCAGTTATACCATCCTGCCTGTTACAGCAGTACACTAGATACTGTAGTGCAAACACTCAAAAAAATGATATTTATTTACAGCAGAAATTGTGACTTGAATTCTGATAGGCTGCAGTTATTTTAGAAAATTGACATCTGATCCTTCATATCTCTCAGCTTAATTTTGTATGTCTTAGAAGGTTGCAGTTACAACACAGAACTGCCCCCACCTCTTTGGGATTTTTTAATTCTTTTGTTGCAGTGATGAACAAACTACTGTTGTCTGAATTTTTTTTAAAGCCAAATCAGTTTCTCTTCTTACTGTTAGGTGAAGTAGCCTTAGTCTGTTTGTGTAACTAGCTGCTACTTCTTTGGACAACTTTGTAATCTTACATTGCCTATTTATTTGCTAATGTACAGATCCTCTTGAAAACTTTAGCACTCAAGACATCCTGTGGATTTTGAATGCACCCTGCAAGATTTTGATTCCATAAATGAAATGTTGCTATGATAACCTGAGATAGACATAGTCCTGTTCCCAGTTATTTCACGGATTTTAAAAGGGAATCTGTTTTCAGTTTCTTCAATCAGCTCACTTGCATTACAAAAGATAAGTACCACTTGGCATGACTGGACTCAGAAATACATACTAAAATAATAACTTCATAATAATGATTGAAATGCTTAACACCTGCAGTGTTAAGTGCAGGGGAATGGGTTCTTTTCCTCAACAAACTGAAAGAGGAATGAAAGCTGCCTGCAAATGTCACTTGTAGCCTTGAAACCATGAGAGTATTTAAGTATCTTCAGTTCACTTATTACCTCATTTTTAAATGGCTTTATCTTACTGATTGAAACCTGAACAGTCAAATTAGTTTACTTTCTTGAAGGTGTGTATTTGGATACCATTTGGTATGAGTGGAAGCAAGCAGAATAAAGGAATAGAACTGGAAAGGAATGAGGGTATACCAAGCATATGTGTGTATGTACACACATACGTATGGATGAGTGTATTTATATAAAACACTATAGCTACATTATATGAATTTTTGCTAAGGCTTTGATCATTAGAACTGTGTTTAAATTGCCAGTAGGAACTTTTTAAAGAAAAATGCTCCTGTGTCATATATCAGTCTCACTCTGAAACTGATGTAATGCTTTTTTTATTCCATTGAACCACGTGTGGCTTCCATTGCCTTTACTTTACTTGGGCAAACAAGCATCAAAACTCAGCACTTCAGCAAACCTAGACTTTTTCCAAAGATTAAAATTAAACATTCTGAAAGCCTTACCTTTATGATGTGCAACAAATCATTCCAACTGGCACTTCAGCGAATTAATGCCTTTCTGTACCAGAAGGCATTGAATAATTTTTTTGCATCTCTAAATTCTATTAACACTGACCCATGTAATGAAAATGCTGCATACTGGCTGATGAATGTTGTGTGTTGACTAGCTTATAAAATGGTTTATTTGGTAAAATATCTCTGAATTTAAAAACTCGAGCTAGCATCTGCCATGAAAAAGATTTCCAGACTAGTATGTGAGAATATAATAGTGAATTACAAAAAAAAACAGTATCCAAAATCTGTTTGCCATATTCCTTTTACTGTTTTTTTTTTTTTTTTGACACTTTTTTCTTGTTTGTTCCTGTTTCTCCCTTGCAGTGACCTAATAGGCATTTCAAAGGCACCTGTTTTAGGCCAGACCTGGATACTTTGAACAGAGATGCATTAAAGTTGGGAGGAGGTGGAAGAGAAGATAAATTTGGGGTTTATGTGAAGAAAGTAGTACCAATGGACCACTCTTTTAATTTCATTGGCACAGATCTATGACTTTAAAGGCTGGAGGGATTCTTCTTGGAAATGTCACATATGAGTCATGGTACAGAAGGAATGGGGAGAAAGAGACAGGGAAGGTTTGCAGTGAGAGAGAATCAAAGAGGGGGGTTGTGGATGGAGCAATACCTTATAAGAGGTTACTTCAGTTCTTCAAACACTGATTTTTTTTTGAATTTTTATTCTTATAACACTTGTTTATTTGACATATAGTTATCTGACTTGATTTGACAGGAGAAGTCACCTTTCCTTTTTAGATTGCATTCCTTTATGATTCCAGTTCGTATCCAAACCATTTTGTAAGTGTTGCTTACCGGTTGTAGTATGTATTGCACTGTTTCTTGCATTGTGTGCTGTGAATTCATAACAGGTTTCAAAGGCTGTGACAGACTGTCTAGCCTGTCCCATGTTCCTTGTTTGTAAATTTTGCTGGTTGTGAGTGTTCCATAGTTTTATAAACTCTTGATTTGATATTTTCTGTGCTGCGTTATGGAAGATTTTGCATGGTATGGAAGATTTAACGAATGTTCTTAAAGACAGCTCTGATAGAAAGAAATGCATTTGAATTTGCATGTATTTATTTATTTCATCCATTTCAAAAGGGCTCAACTAGCCACATTGAAAAGACTGTGTTAAAACATGAAATAACTAGATTCTATGGGGAATTAATAAAACTTACGACCTTGCAGTAGAGCATTTTTGACAGTAAGAAGAACTGAGCCAAAGAAAATGGCTTGCGAAAGAGACTACTAGAGTAGCTCTTTGCATGCCGGGTCATAACAGGCTTTTGCCTGTTACAGGCTCCCAGAAACATTTCTCAGCCTAAGCTGAACTTGTGTTTTTTTAAATTTACTGTGGTATTTCTTCCTGCTTCTGAATTTATCAATAAAATCTGGTTTTACTTAAGATAACTTCTGTATGTCTTGGATAAAACAAATGAACCAACAATTCCTCTACTTTTTCATCTGGGGGAGTGAGTAGGACTGAGGCAATTAATGGTCTTGTGGCTGGGCTGTTCTGAGTGTCTCCCTGGACATGACCACAGACTCACAAGAGTTGTTATCAACAAAGGAGAAGATAATGAGAGAAATATTAATTGTCTTTGTTACAAAGAGAATATATGTCTGTAATGTGGCTTTAGTGTATGTTAAACTTGACTTTGCAATTTGAAACATTCTGGATTGTGCTGGGAGCCGGAAGGGTATGATCAATGTACTGTTTTAGTTTCCACATAACAGCTTCACCTTTCCCTTAGGTTATGGTTTCTACTTTTCAGTCAGTAAGAAACAGAATTTGTGTTAAGATCCTGAATATTAAATGTTGAGGGCAAATAGAATACATTCTGTAAGACTGCAAATAATTTCATGTCAGGGCTGCTAGATTTTTTCATGAAATAGTCGTCTTGAACTGTCACTGTAAGGCAGAAATAGTGCATGTGGAATATCCACAAATTGTGTTTCTTAGATTTCATGGGAAGATACTATTATTGGGTTTAGACTTGAGGGGCCAAGGGGTTAAGACAAATCTGAACTGAACAGCTTGTAAAACACAAGTTGGGATGAGATGATGGGATTTCAGTTGCAGAAAGCTCTGGCAACTTCTCCTGAGGAGAAAAACAATGATGTGATTTCAGGTTTATGTTGCTTTGAGGGAGGTAAGTACTTCAGTTACCTGGCCTTTTGTAACAAGAATTTTCCATTTTAAGCCGCAAGAGGTGTCTTATCTTTGGAGATCAGAAGTTCCCTGTGTAATACTCACAAAATCTGTGTGCTGCCCATACGTTAGTAGTCAGATAGAAAACTCAGCAGCATTAGTGTAGCTATACTTTACTTTGTAGCACTACTTACTGACTGTGCTTGTGAGAAGTAGTTTGGTTGTACTTAATCGTGTGCATATACAAGTTTCAGGTACTCTCTCTGACCCAAACCTGTTGCTGTCTAATTGAATAGCTCTACTGGAGAGGAGGATATAATGTACGTTTAACAGTATCTGATAGAAGATGTTGTATTGGTTAAATTGTTTATTTATTTATTTATTAACTTATTAAGGTTCACTTAGGAATTGGTAAGTCAACTGGGATGAAACCCTCAAGGCAAGAAGGCAAGGTTAGGTGCTGGGGAGAAAAGCCATGCAATGCTGCTATGGTTGCAGGGTACGATTAAGGAAGGAGTAGTGTGGGAAGAAGATTCAGGACAAGCAGCTGAGGAGCACAGGGTTGAGAAAGTCCTGCCAAAATCTGGTTACTGTATGCACTCTGCTTTTGCAGCTTCTGTAGCTGCTCCTGCTGTTTGGGCCTTTTGGCTTGTTCTTCCCTAGCAGTTTTTATTTAGTCAGTATGGCTGCGGAAGAAGAAAAAAGCAATGCTTAAGTTCTTGTACTTTGAAAATTATGTTCTCCCATAACACGTTTTGATTTAGAACAACCAAATAAAGAGGAATCATCCTGAGACCTTTGTGGTTTTTTTTTTGTCTCCCTTTATTTGCAGCAGGTACTGAACCTTGCTGTAGTCTTGCTACACTCATGTCTATAATACTAAAAAGTGTATTAGTGTATCTAATATTAATTTGTGTATTAGTCCTTGCCTTGGGATCTCCATTCTATTGTTTTCACCCATTAATATTTTAAGAAGTATTCTAGACTACAGGGGCCCTCGAAATGTTGAATTGTGTGTCTTTTTCTAAAATGGAATTTAAAGTAATTTATCTACACTATCTCTGAGTATATTTTTGCCACTTCTGCTTTATGTTACTTTATCAATGATCCCATAAAGAGAAACAAACTAAACAGATGGAAAATAATGAAACAGACAAGCTTCAAATTGCCATCAAAGTGCATTATATAAACCAGCTAAGGGCAGGCGTTTTCTAGGATTAATTTTATAGCATTTCTAAGTGTTTATGCTTTTAGTAATATTTAAGTGCATTATGTTTATGTGCTGCTAAAGGATGCTAAAGTACAGAGTTTTTTTTGGTTTGCTAAAATTTATTGAGGTACAGTATAGCAAATCAACCTGTCAGCTTGAAGCTTCTTTTCCCTGTAGAACTTTTGAATATTTTAAATATTCTGTACTTCTTTTTACTTTTTTTTGGGGTCTTTTGAATTCTTTGTTGGAAGTTCTGCTGTAGTACAAATAGTCTCTTGTGGTACTGTGCTGACTTTGTACATTTTTGTACTGTGCAGGAGTTTTGGAATACATGGTAAGCTGTGTTTTCTAATGCCCGAGATGCCTTCTACCTCCCCACACCCCTCCCCACACCCCCCATGTAAATGGAAATATACAATTATGTATATATCCTACCTTCTCAGGTATGCAATAATTAATGAGACAGTTGAATTCAGATCAGGTACTTAAAGTTTTAACATTCTCCTTTGGTAGTCACTTTGAACCTCAGTGTGAACGGGCCTGATTTAAGGTCAGATGAGTACAGAACCAAATCTAGATGAGAATCACTGCATGTACTTGTACCTACAGAAGGGTATCTGTCTCTTTATAGCTAGTTCTGTTGATAAACATTTTATATTCTGTTTGTTACTAGTTCATGCGTTACTGTTTACTGTAGGATGTCTGATAGTTGCTAATGTAGATAGTTGCTAATGCAACTGTGATATTTTTACATGGTAGATTTTTATATGGTAAAATAAAGAGTTAAAAACAATGTTTTGGTTACTTAAAAGCTGACCAGGAAGCACAAAATTTGCTGAAAATCAAGAATTTAGTCAAGTGAAGCACATTACAAATTTTGTCTTGCCAAGATTTTTGTCTTGGAAAAGCAAAATAAGGAGTGCCATACGATTTCTGTGAAAATGTGCATTATTGCTACAGATTCATGAGGTATTATAGTCTCCCAAGGTAGTGATTACTTAAGGAAAAATTAAAATATTTCATACTGCTTTCAGATTTGCCATAGAAACAAGAGGGTCAAAATACTGCTGGAAGCATGTTTGAGATTGTTCTCATTTAGGATAAGAAAGGGAAAAGTGGAAGGAATATTCTCAGTAAAACCAGTGACCATGAAAACATACTGTACAACACAGGATATTATGGGGCTGTGTATGTGGAATTTCTAATGGCAAGTGAAATCTTTATTGGTATTTTTTGGCAGTGAGGATGAGTAAATGAGAAAAGGGTAGAATAGCAAATTGTCTCAATAAGTTGCAGACATACTGGGACTTTGAAGAAGCCACTCTTGCTAATTGTTGTGTAAGCATAGAAGTGCCTGAGTAGAGACTGTGTAAAGAAGAAAATGTGTTGCTTATCATGCCTTATTACCCATCAGAGCTTTTGCTCTTAGATGTTCTTTGTAGTAAACCTTCAAGTGTTATGAAGAAACACTGGGATAAGTGGGTGATGGATGATCAGACGTTTACACTGCAGGAAGTTTAAAAGGCCATACTCTATAGGCTTGTTAGTTAATTGAACCTTTTGAAATGTGTCATAGCAAAACCAAAATGTAGCATTAGCAGCGCACTTGCTGATCTTAAGGGTGACTGTACAAGACAATTTAGAGCGACAACTCTGAAAAGAAAGAGAGACTTCTATTGTTTCAGTGGTTGTGAAAAGCAAGATGACGTGCATTTAGTGATGAACTATGAAAAACAGACTACTGATTAAAGGTAAGAAAAAACAATAAAGTTTGTCTTTACTGCTGTAAAGTCATATAAAGAATGGACAAAGTTTTACTTGAAGTAGTCATTGTAATTCAAACTGAATAATTTTGTTCACCACTTCACCTTTGAGGGATTGATGGAGTAGTGTGTCTTCCACATCAAAAACATGGTACTTGGTGTTCATTACAGGTTTTCTTTAATTGTACCTTCATCAGAGTTTTAATAATGGTTAAAGTCCTGCTTCTTGTATTCTTCCTCTTCAGTTAGTATAGCAACCCTTACACTTCCCGGTCTGAGGCACTGCCTGAATTTCTGCCAGTTCAGACATAATTTACCCAGTCTTCATCCATTTCCTTATTTGTTTAATCCTAACATCTACGTAAAAGTTAGTTAGTCATCAATGATATTTTCCCATTATATTGTTTTATAGTGGCAGATTTGCCACTATAAAAAAAAATGAGAAAGTTAAGCATTGTTAGAGCTAGAGTTTGACGTTTCCCAGCCACATGAGGGAAATCAGATTGTAGCAGCAAAGTTTTCCTGTACCCTGATGTACATATGGGAGGCCAGCTTAGTAGCTGTAACTTATGTCTTTGTTGCTGAGGCTTTCAGTATTGGAAGTCGTATCAGTATTGAAGTTGATTTTTGGGCACATACCAGATGAATCTTGCTTTAAAATGCTTTTCAATTGAAAAGAAGTTGGAGTACCTGTTTTGGTAATTGCAATTGGATGAAGAATAATTATTTCTTTTTTTTTAATCCGCAAACATTTTTAGCTATAGGCTTATTTTAGTGTCGTGTTGTTAGGCATCATCATACAGAGCAGACTGGTAATTGCAAAAGTGACTGTTATGATTTCTTTTAACTTATGATGGTGGTTGTTGTTGTTTAGGAAACCTGGATTGACTGACTCTGCCTCGCTGCTAGAGACCTTCAAGTTTCTTGAAAATAGAGCTGCAGACTTTAGTGATGAAGAAGATGAAGATGATATTGACGGAAGAGAGAAAACAATCATTGATACTGCAACAGTGAGTGGAAAAAATAATTGAAAAAGTTACGAAGAACAGAAAAAATGAGATTAATGAGATGCCTATATGCAAAGTATTTGACTGTGTATGTACACGTGCAAATCATTAATGCATCTTTATGATGGTCTGTCCAAGCATGTGTGCATAAGAGGGATTATGTATGCATTTCTGCGTTTGTGCATACAAGTTAAGCTTTACCATCTTTATTGCTTTAAGTTTTCAGTGGCAGATCAATTTTTTTAAAATTGTCTTCCTACTATTCCATATTGCCTAATATTTTTTATATACATTCAACACATATTTTAAAGTAGCAGGTGTTCTTTTTTTTTCAATTTTCAGCTATGTTTGAAGGTAGTGTTTTAACATTGCATGTCAAAAATGCATTGTTTTTTGAATATTTATATAAATGTAGTGACATCTAAAATTACTTGTAGAAATTTATCCTTGTAGGTTACAGAACTGAAATATTACTGAAATGAAATACGAAGAAATATTTTTTAAATGGTTTGTGGAAGAAAGAAGTATAACTGGAAGAACTCTACTTATGCGGTTAATAAACTTTTTTGCTTGCTTATTCAGTCAAATACCTGAAACTCCCTCTTGAGCTATACTTTGCTATATGATTTGGTCATTATTTAGTGAGTTCTGTTTCTTAGAAATTGAAGTTTGGAGTTAAGATTGATGTGGGAGTTGAAGCTGTTCAGCCTGGAGAAGAGAAGGCTGCATGGAGACCTCTGAGCAGCCTTCCAATATCTGAAGGGGCCTATAGGGATGCTGGAGATGGACTCTTCATGAGGGACTGTAGTGATAGGACAAGGGGTTATGGGTTAAAACTTTAACAGGGGAAGTTTAGATTGGATCTGAGGAAGAAATTCTCTACTGTAAGGGTGGCACTGGAATGGGTTGTCCAGGGAAGTTGTGAATGCTCCATCGCTGGCAGTGTTCAAGGCTGGGTTGGATATAGCCTTGGCTGGCACGGTTTAGTGCAAGGTGTCCCTGCCCATTCAGGGGGAATGGAACTAGATGATCTTAAGTTTTTTTCCGACCCTAATTCTTCTATGATTCTATGATTGTTTCTATGATGAGTTTTAAGAATGAACACTTAAAAAAACTCATCAGTTTTAAAGAGGTTTTGAAGACAATCTTTGTAAGCTTGTTCTTGTCATCCATGGGCTGTGAACTAATGTCTGAGACTCTTCTGTAAAATCATCTGTAATAGAGTGTGTTTAATAAGTCTGCTGAAGGAATGAAGCTTGAATTTTAGAATTCAGCTTTCGAAATGGGTTCATTGTATTTAGTGGAAATAGTCATTCATCTTCATGAACTATGGGATGTTGATCTATGTATTGAAGTCTTTACAGACTGACCCTTAGCAAGGTTCCAAGTCAAAATATTGTGATGAATGTAATTCTTTTTTTCTGTAGAAGTAAAATTTATGCTACACATTTCATGTATCATAACTGTAAAGCATCTAGTCCATTTTGGTTATTGAGAGAAAAATAAATTTAATGCAGAACGCATACAGTGAGGTCCTTCATTAATACATGCATTTTGTTTTTTGCCAAAATGTGGTAATTTTTTTAAAAGCTAGCTTACTTTTGAATTTGAAAGGGAACTGCAGTTTAAACATGGAGGTATCATGTTCAAATACCCATAGCATCTTAGGAGGTATCCAGGATGGACTGATTTTCAAAGAAACAGAGTGAGTTTGGCTTTGCTGCAGTCCTTTCTACAGCATTCTGGGGGTTTTGTTTGTGGGTTTTGTGATTTTTTTTTTTTTTTTGTTGGTTTTGTTGTGTTTTTTTCAAAATCTGTATTAAGAATCTTTGTACTTTTCTGGTATTAAAATAGTAGTGGTGTAGGTCAGTGTCGATTCATTCTGAATTGATTTGTCACAATAAGAAAGATCTACAGAAAAATTTCATTTTGACTTAAAAATTTGAACAAAGCCTGAATACTTATTCCAGATTAGCTTATTAATACATACTTTTCTGCTTCTTCAACAACTTCTTCTTAGGATTTTGCATAGAAGACAAGACAGTACTGCTTGGTATAAAGGTGTGTGTGTAATGTAATTCAGT
Organism: Forpus xanthops; assembly: GCA_032466535.1. Classification (NCBI taxonomy): domain Eukaryota; kingdom Metazoa; phylum Chordata; class Aves; order Psittaciformes; family Psittacidae; genus Forpus; species Forpus xanthops. The sequence continues at coordinate 17,800 of JASSUY010034607.1, forward strand.
TTGTTTATTCTCCATCTTGACCTTTCAGATTGTAAGGAAAAGAGTACTATCTGACAG
>JASSUY010034607.1:17866-54928 GCA_032466535.1 Forpus xanthops
GCAGTGAAGACAGAGATACAGAAGAAGCTTTGAAAGAGTTTGACTTTTTAATTACCTCAGATGAAGGTGATGGGGAGTCGAGAAGTTCAGGAGATGGAACAGACTGGGGTAAGGAAATGTAATGGATTGTACCAGGTGTACAAGGAAGAAAAAAAAAATGTGCTAATACTTGGTTTGATTGAGGTCTCTGTCACAATCACATCTTCTTTTGAGTATTCTTACAGTAAATAATTGGCAGACTGAAGTCCTCTTGACATAATGTTCTCCTTTTTATGTATACTGCTTTAATACAAAGATTCTTCAGGGGTTGTGCTTCTTGTCATTGTCTTCTTCCTTTTCTTTAAAAATAAGGCAGATACAATTTGAATTTTATGAGTGGAGTTAATGTGTTTTTGCAGTGACCCATGGTAATGAAGGGCTCTGATAAAGCTGTATTTTACAATTGTGACATGAAAGCTAGTGTGTCTTTGCTTTCTCCCACTTTGATACAGAGAGTAATGTGAGTCATAAATACCAAATTCTTGTGCTTTCATTTTGTGTTATCAATTCGGGCAGTATGTACTACTCAGCTGTTCAAAATTTCTTTCACAATTTACCAGAATAATATATCTTTAAGCCCTCTAGTCAGAGAGACATTTCATAAACTGTTCTCTGTCCTTTGAGGTTCATGTCCTGCAGCCCAGAATGCCAGCATGCTTTACTTTGACATTGTTAGTATGCATAAATATACTGCATAGGGAAGGGAGGAAGGAGGAAAACTGGTTAAATATCTTGATGGGGAGTTATTTTCTCCTTAAGTTGCTCTGGAAGGTTTTAAGAGTAAGTGGACCCAGAGGGAGCTGTGGAAGGTGAATGGGAAATAATTTATCTTTATAATGGAACTGCAACTTTGACAGACCAGCCATTGTAGCTGTGCTCTCACATGAGCTAACAGCTCTGAGATGCTGTATTTCGCTGAACCATGTTTAAGTCCTGGTTAGACTCCAAATTACTGTTCAGTGGGGTGTAGTCTCTCTGCTTAAGAGGATATATCTCACTGTAGTTATATATACGGCGGTCAGTATTCTATTCTCCAAACAAATTAAGGAATGTTATTCTCTTTTACAAAAAAAAAAAAAAATTATTAAGCTGTTCAATATTTTCTTCAATATTAAAATTTTATCCATTTACTCTTGGTAAGTGTAGATGTGTCACTGAAGTTAGTATGCCAACAGGAACTTTTTTGTTCTCAAATTCACACTTCTGGTTTATTTTTACTTTCATTGATGACAGCCGAGTACAAATGAGCAAAAGTCTAACGTTAAAAATAAATTGTCGCAGAAAGTAGTAGTCTCATTTCTAGAAATATTAAGGGTTTTTCTGAGTTATAGATGTCCTTGTTTTTCAGTTACTTGTTTCACAATCTGTCTTATATGGTAACTGCATATGAGAATAAGCTTCTTCAAGGAACTGCCATTATGAATCACATTAATTTGATTTAAGCAAAACTGTTAAATGTAACATATAACAGTGATGTTGTAAAAAGAGGATAGAAGCAAACAGAGGAAGTCCTTTCTTTGTTTTTGGATCCGAAGCGTTACTCATCAGTTACAGTAATCTGCTGAACCCATTTGATTTGAAAGGTCCTCAGAAGTGTTCAGGTGATTTTTAAACTATAAAGGACTTGCTCAGTATTAGTTCAGGATCCACTTGTGAGGTTGAATAGAACCTGTGGGATGCAGGAAGCATCCTGGGACAGTCAGTAAGAAAATTAATATATTAAGTATTTTCCTGGCAACAGTACAGTCTAATATAAATCCATTAAATTTTTCTTTTGTTGTTGGAGGAGAGCAAAAGATCTTATTTAGCCAGGGAGGAAAAGCATGATTAAAACTTACAGTGTTGTCCCAGAAGGAATACGGACTTGTTTTCTCTCAAGCATATTTTTTCATACTTTTTCTTAATGTAAGTTTTGATCATTAATGTTCTTCATGCAGTTTTTTATTATTAATAGTACTTAATTGGGTATATGTATTACAAAGACATGACTTAGCCCACAGACCATCTTTTTTAGAGTCTTTCTTCAGCTTATTAATATCTCTCTCTTTTCATAGCTGCTGCAAAAAGACTAATGCCTCAAGACTTTGGGTCTTGAATTAATCTGTCACTCATGAATATAATATCGTGACTGAAGAATTCAGAGGAGTAAGAGTTCATCTAGTCCAACCTTCTGCTCATTTCCATTTGCAGCAGGTTACTGTGGCCGCCTTCTGGTCAAGTTTTGAGTATCTTCCAAGAAGGGAGTTCCCATAAACTCTTCAGGAGCAGTAGAATCATAGAACAGTTTGGGTTGGAAGGGACCTTCAGAGCTTGTCTAGTTCAACCCCGCTGCAATGAGCAGAGGCATCAGCAACTACATCAGGTTGTCCAGAACCACATCCAGCCTGGCCTTGAATGTCTCCTATATTCTGATATTTGACTGTCCCTGTGTTAAGTATTATGTCCTTCTGTGATGCAATTCTGAGCAGTCTCTCTGTCTTCCCTATGCTTGCCCATTGGGCAGTTGTAGACAGCGCTAGGATGCCTCTTTTGCTATTGCTGAACACTCACAGTAATTTCAGCCCATCCTTTTAGCTCCTCTGCTCCAGGAGTCTTAACCATCTTAGTGGCTCTGCTGGATTTGTTGTGCTATGTCAGTACTAGATACTTAGCATTATACTTACAAGGCTTCCCAGTGTAAGAAATACTATTCTGTAATATAAAAGGTGTGCTCTCACAAATGCCAAACGAGGAAGTAATCACATCCCTCACACTGCTGGCTATGTTTTTGTTAATAGAGCCCAGGATATGGTCAGTGGACTTTGCTGCGAAGTATGCTGCTGATTCCTCTTCAATTTGATGTTGAAGAAGGACTCCCTAGTCTTTTCAACCTAGTTAATTTCTAACAAATCAATCCCCATAGTAACGTGTGTCCAGTTGTGTGTTTTCTGTGCAATGATAATGGTTCCTTCAAGTTGTGATTGATAGTGTTGTGCTTCCTCTACAGACATTTAGTTTCTGCATGTTAGTCTGAGGATAAGTTTATTATTTTCATATTTTAAAAAGTCTAGAATAGTTTATTGATGTACAAAGCAAACTTAATCTGAAAGGAATTAATTTTTAGATAATAAAGTTGAGATTTTAATGAAGAAAACAAAATAAGTAGTGCATTTAAAAGAATTTTGTGGCTGTAATGGTCATGAAAATAAATATATTTGAGGAAAAGCTGTATTACCTCCCTTCTCTCACAAATTACTTTTTCTAAGCTGCCTCAATGTAGCCTTTCCATAGATGCAAAAAATTACTTTTTTGAATGTGAACTCATGTAATGTGTTGTTCAAAATCTTCAACTACCATACACTTGAAGAATACTTCTTCTCTGTATCATGTCACAGGGGAGAAATTTGAGAAAGATTTAAAAATAAAAAAGGGAGGGATTCTTTATATTCATTAGGCACATTGAATTTTTTTTTTGGTATTTTTTTCCAAAGACTAACAACTCAGGCCTTTTCCTTTCTGTGAAATTTCATGGCTTTAGTGCTTTAAGATTTTATTAAAAAAAAAAATTGGTGACATGTATACTATGTTCCAAAATTATTTAAATGTGCTGCTACTTTGTTTAAATGACAACATAGCACACAGACAATAAAATGAGGATTTGAAATGATGCAGCATCTGATTTGTGAAGTTATGTTGACCAGTAACATAGCTGCTGCTCTTCCTCCATGGAGGAGGAAAGAAAAAGCTTAAAAGCATATCCTGACTTTTTATAAAGTAAATATTGCTTACATTTGTGAACAGCTGTGTGCTTGGTTATAGAAATTAGGCATGTGAAATTTCACCTCAATTTTTTGTTAAGAAAATTCTGAGCAAATAGAAGTGGAATGTGAGTAGCAGTTTTACAGCTTTCACAAGCTTGGTGCTATTTTTGTCTGTTTAAAATAAGACAAATGCCATTGAAAGCAGCTGTTACCTCCTTCAGTGGAGATCACTTGGTGACATTATTGAAAAAGGATGTTTCATTTGTTTCACTTTGTTTAGAAAAGGAAGACCAGTGTCTCATGCCTGAAGCTTGGAATGTCGACCAGGGAGTAATAACCAAACTCAAGGAACAATACAAAAAGGAGCGCAAGGGGAAAAAGGGGGTGAAGAGTAAGTGGAAAACATTGCACCTTAAAATCATAAATCTCACATCTTTCACACCCTTAATTCTATCTTTCTTTCAATGTTTTCCTGAAATTACTTACTCTTTTACTTTGCTGCTCCTGACTGCTTTCCTGTTCACCAGTTCTCGGGGGTTGAAATTAATGACAGTCTATCAAGTTACCTGATAAATAGTTGAAATAGATATGACTTCTTCCAACCATATGTTGAATTAATTAAAAACCCTTACTTTGAGCGTGGATTATACTTCTGTTACTCAGAAACGTAAATTTGAAAACGCATTGGGTTAATACTTCACACTTTAATATAGAAAACTTCAGACCCCTTTCTTAGCTGAAAAATGCCAGTTTCACAGGAAGAGTTAAAGTCTGATATGTAAATAAAGCAAACCAAAAATAAACCGAAACTAGAAACTGTCTTGAGTGTCCTAGTAGATGACAGAGGGAGAAAACAGGTTAATTTCTACCCCTGTTTATACTTAACATTCACAACATGAAAGCCATGCTGTCATCATAACTTGTTATGCAGGGCTCGAAATAGGAGGTAACTCTGAACATCAGTTTATTTGTAAAACACAGGATTTGTTTATTGATGTTCAGACCTGTGGGACTAGCCTGTAAAAATGTTGGGTATTATTATCTAAACAAAAAACTGTGATCAGTATCTGAAATACAGTTTCTAGCCCTGTATTATATTTTTGTTACATTTCTTGAAATACAAATCTGTTTTACAAAATCTGTTTTTTGAAAAGTGAGCCTTAAAAACTTTTTGAATTCAGATGAAATGCTTAAGATGAAACACTGTATTCACAGCTATATTTCAAACATCTAGCCATATTCAGAAGTCATATGTGAATGATGTAAATTAATAGTATTGCCTGTAGCCCAGTAAGAAATTTGAGGGATGTTTCTCCCTTTGTGGGAAGATGCTTATGGATACTAAGGAAATTCTTACTTCCAAAGAGACATGCATTATACTGCAAAAGGTGTCAGATCCTCACACTGAGGCTGACTTGTTTTGTTACTTTTTGTATTGATACTATAAGCTGCTGCTCAGCAGTTGGTTATGTTGCTGAGATAATGCTGTCAAATACACAAACTAACCCTCCTGTTTCTAATGGGAAAAAAGTAAATCATTACAACCCTCTAAATTTCTGATGTGATATTTTTGTCATCTTTGGAACCATTTTGAAATTAATTGCAAGTTGGACAAGAAGCTGAGCTAGCCAACTAAAGTGTTCATGTTTCACAAAATTGATTCTGAATTTCTTTGTGGTTAAGCTAGAGGGGGCATATGAATGTATGACTTCAATGAAATTGATTTTTGTAGCTTGTCTGTAATTTTTAAAGTACACAGACATGCCATGTTCAGGGTGAATAGTTACAGGGTTAACTTAGCAGAAATTATTTAACCAAGCTGTTGAAATTATATTATTGAACACCTGCTATGCTTTTTGATAATAAGGAAGCACTTGGACATCCAGTGCTCCTTCACAAAGATTGCTGCTCAGTACATTTATAGTAACTTTTGGATTGATTTGATTAGTTTGATCGTGAGAGACCAAATGGTTCACTGCAGTACAGAAATTAAGCATCTTTCCATGGACAAACCATCCTTGGAAGGGCATCAATACAGAAAAATCAGGAATAATCACAGCCTGTTTTCAGCTATTTGTGATATTGCACATAGTGACAAAAAATGTGAGGAACAAGTCTGGGGACAAAAGAAGGGACTAAATATCTTGACTTTAAATTGTACAAAGTTTGTTTCTGTGACTTTAATCTTGTCATAAATGGTGCTTAAACACTGAGCTGCCACTAAGTAAAATACTGTTTTCATAAATCAGATATGGTAAAACAATCTTGCAAAATCCTACTTACTGCTTTCGTGAATCAAGTAATATTTTTTTGTGACAGACAAATTAAATGCAATTTAGCTTGTTATCTGTCATAATTAGGGTGGACAAAGTATAGAGTTTGTAACTGCATTAGTAAGCTTTCGATTTTGCAAGGCTGTAATAAACACTCCTGTGAAGCAGTAAGAAAATAGAATCATAGCATCATAGAATGGTTTTATGAGATAATACATATATTAGAATACACTTCTGTGTTAAAGCTGCTTGAAAATAGCTGTATTATTTACTGGTCTAGGAAAAAACATAATGGACTATGGGTAAGACATTTTCCCATTCTTAATTAAACTTACAACAGGAAAAACTACCGAAGATATGTTTCAGCCTCAATCCTATATAAAACAGTCAAAACAGGGATGTGGGAAAATGATGGAGCAAAGCACAGGTAAGTGTCCAGAAGGGCATGGGTCTTCACCATACATAGCTTCAGGAGGTAGACCAGTGAAGCCAGTTGTATTTATATTTTAGTATAACTTTTTGGATTATGTAGTTCACAATATTACACTACTGCACAAATAAATTTAAAATAATCATGTTGTCGTAAGAATATGATGCACAAAGTACCTGATGCACAAATTTTAAAATATTCACAAATGTCAGCTACTGTTTCAGAAAAGTAAATATTCTAATAATCAGTGTGACTCAGTTGGAGGCTTTCTTCAGCATCTTATACAAGTAGCACTATGAATTTGTAAATGTGGGGAGAATAATGCATTCACAAGTCTCAGTTGCTTCTGTCACTTTCTTTTCAAGAAATTCATTTCATGCTGGATTAGCTACTGCTAAAAATAGGTGCTCATTAGTTTTTCTGTGGTAACGTTTCTATGTAAGGTAGGATCCATTGTTGCATGTGCTGCTGTAGTATATCTGATATAAATAATGCCAACATAAGCTATGCATAAACCGTTTAATTTTTTGTGTTTTTTTTTCTGGTTAGGGCCCAACAGGTCAAAGCTACAGGATATGCTTGCAAACTTGAGAGATGTTGATGATCTCCCTTCATTACAGCCATCTGTTGCACCATCTTCTAGGCCCAGTAGCTCAAGGCTCATTGAACATGAGATAAACAGGACGGATGAAGGTAAGCATTAAAAATGTGCATACACCTTTGTAAAGGGCAGACGTTTATAGTTACTTTTTAAAGATTATCCTCTAAGGCTTTTGTAGCACTTTACAAATCTTGGTTCAGCACTGTGAATCCTATGTGCAATAAATGTGATTCCTGTTCCTCCCCTTGCAGTCACTGTTAGTGAGGTCAAGGCACCTACCTACTTAAAATCTTCACTGAATGCCTTTGAACATGATGGAAAAACCTCATTTGGCACTTGGTGGCTTTGTAATATGAGGATCATAAGTCACTTGTTTTTGTTTGTGCTCAGGCCTGGTGATGAAGTGTGGAACATAAGTCTCATGATGCAAGAGCCATCTGTTCTTTTTTCATATCAACATAATTTTAAATTATATATATATATATACACATATACGCACACATATCATAGAATCACAGAATGGTTTGGGTTGGAAGGGACCTTAAAATTTATCTAGTTCCAACCTCTGTGCTCCAGGCAAGGGACACCTTCTGCTAGACCAGGTTGCTCAAAGCCCCATCCAACCTGCCTGTGAACACTTCCAGGTATGGGGCATGTATTTGTTCTTTATATGTACGTGTTCCTTTTTTTTTGTTTTTAAGTGCAAAGATAGAGGCTCTGGAGCTGAATTCAGCTGGCTAGGTATAGCTTTTAAATGCACATGGTAATTCTGTAGTGAATCATACAGAACAATTTACAGCTTGCCAGAGTATTCATTTCCATAGTGTGTTCCAAAAATTAAAAATTACTCCTACAGGCTAATCCAAGCATGGAAAGCCATGCATCTTGGCAATGAGGCACATGGTTACCTTCATTAGTATTATGTCCAAAAGCTGCTAAATCATCTGTTTAATTCAATGTTTTAATTGCTATATATGCAGCATAATAAAATAAATGTATGAGGCTATATTAATTTGTAAAAGATCATATATGGTCTCTATTTAAATGGTAAATAAGTCTTTTGAAAATGAGCAAAAATATGGGTTTCACTGAGCAGTCTTTCAGTGTGTATGCAAAAGTAGGTTGGTCAAGTTATAATTAAGATGCATAAAAACCCCCAGCATGTGGCATAGTTACCAAAGATCTCAGTAGTTCTATTTCCTACATGCTCAGAGATTTCTTTATGAAAGAAGGGGGTAACTTAGCAACGCTTTGAGAAGCGGAGGAATTTTTTGTTGAATGTTTCCTTTCCAACTTGTCTCACATGTACTGAGAGCCATATTAGTAGATGTCTAGTTTTGTGTCCTTTCAAGAGTGGTTTTTTAATTCACAGACTCAGATGGACTCTCATGAAACGGGAAGAGATAGCTGATTGTTACCAGTCTGAGTTTAGTATTAGAAACTACTAGCTGTGTGTTCCTTTATAAATCTGAGACTATATTTTTGGCATACAGGTTTTTTTATTCTAGTAACTGCAAATATGATCTCCTGCATGTATTGTGTGTTAAGTGGAATATTACATTGTAGGTTCAAAAGACAGAAAAAGAGAATGGTGGTTTAGACTCAAGGGTGAAGAAAGTAAGAGATGTTTGTGATTAAAAGGTAATAACTGAGAGAAACACAGAGATTAAAGGGCTTTTATTTGATTCTAAAAAATAATAGAAAGCAAACAGGACACTCAATAGTAGTGTAAGTGTGGAATGGAAAGACCATGGAAAGATTAAGTTGTTTTATGCTGGGTGGAGGACTGAATAGCATCTGAACCTGATGCCTTTGGGACAAGGTGGGGAGGAGCAGCTTGAACAGATCAGGCTATTCATTGTAAAGCATTAGTTTGGCTGGTTTGACTTAGTATTGGTGCTGTTAAGACTAAATAAGGCACACGATGAGATGGTGTTTCCTTTTCTGTCTCCTTGGTAGCAATGGTATTTGCCAAGGCTTGTATTTACAATGGAGCTAAAGGCGAAAAAAAATTAAATTTACTGAAATTCCGTGTAATTTGAGACAAAAGATGTATAAAATTGAGTGAAATCTCTCATGTCTAGAAGATTGCATTGTAGACATGCTTTTGCATATGTGTGGACATGGTGCAAGGAAGAAGAGTCCAGCTCCTCTCACCAGCTACTCCTGTCTACATGTTTGCTACTTCTCCAGAGCCTATTTGCATATTTTATAGTGGAGTTAGGGAGGGGCCTGAAGTTTTCTGTGTTCCTTTTGCTCTATATGCAGGTGAATGGTAGCGTACTCTTCCCTCCTGTAGTTAATTACGCTTAATGTCTTGAGTCATGCACACCTCAAGTGTATTATGTTTAGAGGATATTGTTTATCCGTAAGTACAGTGATTATCTCTAGAATGGTTATTTTTTCTATGCATTTTTTATATGTTCTTGCCCTCAGCTACTTGAGATGTTTAGTATTTGGGAAGTGGAAAATATGATTTTTATTAATCTTTTATAAGCCCATGTTTCAGCATTTTTTTTTTCTGTTTTCTTGCAGTGGAAGCTTTAACATTCCCTCCTTCTTCAGGGAAATCTTTCATTATGGGAACAGATGAAGGCCTTGAAAATGAGCTGGGTCTTGGAGAACTGGCAGGCCTTACAGTAGCCAATGAGGCAGATTCACTGACTTATGATGTAAGTGGTTATTTGTGGTAACTCAAGGTTCTACTGTCTATTTGCTGAAGGAAGACGCAAGTTATATGTATCTAGACTCAACAGAAAGCACTTCCCTGATAACATTATGCTGCCAGAAGATGTCACAAATTTTTACTTGATATATCTGTTCTTCTCATACATAACAGCCTTAAAGCTCTCTGATAGAGATACAGCTGTGTACTTGTAACCCCAGTGATGTTGAGCAAAATTGGAAGTAGCATGGCCAGCAGATTAAGGGAAGTTAATGTCCCCTCTACAAGGGGCTAGTGAGGCCATAACTTAATGCAGTTTTGGGATCCTCCACTTCAAGAGGGTTATAGAGAAATCGGAGAGAGTCCATTAGCATTTTCCTGATGAGGAGATGTTAAGGGAGGTAGTCTTGTTCAGTTGTTAGGATGCTTATGGGTACTCAAATAGCAACCTAGAGGTACTGGAAGGATGCGTACAAGGAATACAGAGCCCAGCTTCTACATAGTGGCAGGTGTTAAGCAAGTTATGGCTTGAGAAGTTCAGGTTGGACACTGGAGGGGAAAAGTACTGCATTGGGGGTGGTACGGAAGCGATTTAATGTCTTTGTTGGGGAAAATTTAGATTGGATCTGAGGAAGAAATTCTTTACTGTAAGGGTGGTGAAGCACTGGAATGAGTTGCCCAGGGAAGTTGTGAATGCTCCATCACTGGCGGTGTTCAAGGTCAGGCTGGACATAGCCTTGGGTGGCATGGCTGAGTGGGAGGTGTCCCTGCCCATGGCAGGGGGGGTTGGAACTAGATGGTCTTAAGGTCCTTTCCAACCCTAATTATTCTATGATTTTATGACATGGATAGTGGGATTGAGTGCACCCTCAACAAGTGTGCTGGCGACACCAAGCCTTATGGTGCAGTTGACATGCTGGAGGGAAGGGATGCCATTCAGAGGGAACTTGACAGGCTGGAGAGGTGGGTCAGTGCAAACCTTATGAAGTTTAACAAGACTGAGTGCAAGGTCTTGCACCTGGGTCAGGGCAGTTCCAAGCACAAATACAAGCTGGGTGGAGGGTGGATTGAGAGCAGCCCTGAGGAGAAGGACTTGAGAGATGTTGGTTGACAAAAAGCTCAACATGATCCAGCAATGTGTGCTTGCAGCCCACACTTGAAAATATGAACTTCTATTTGTTCACTTGTTAAATGACCTTATGAAGTCCTGTGGTCAGGGTTTCGTAGTCATGCTTACCTCAACTCTTACCTTTTTCTAGTGATGACAGTTTTGAAAAGAGTTATCTGTGAAGCTTCTTGCTTCTGTCACTGTGCTCTTTATTGAAGCAAAATGAAAGGCTAGTTTTTCCATTTCAAATTTCAATGTATGTGTAGCTAGCTTACAAATAACATGATGCAGTTTTATTTTGGACCGCTTACTACTTTCTTCCAGCTGCAAATGTGAATCAGATAGGATTAGTGGAAATCTAGTATTTTCTTTCAAGTAGCAATTTTGAATCATATGGAGAGTGAAATTGAAAAATTCATGTGAATTGGTTTTTAAATGTGTTTGCTCTCAAGAGTTGCAAATACTTCCCAATTTTCAGTCACTTTTGTCCCACTGACACTCTTACTGGATTCTTTTCTTCTAAACCACGGCAGCTATAGTCTGCCTTATTTAATGGCTTAAGCTTTTTGCATGTTGCTGTGGCTGTCTGTAAATTAAAGAATGGTTTTTCACCTGGTAAGGGAGATTATGAATTTATTGCTTAAAAGATAATTTTTTTTATCTGGTGGGTAAGTTTTTACAGTGTCTCACAAGACTAAATTTCCCAGCTTACTAGCCAATACTCTCAAGTTTATCCTTTCTTTTTCATTCTTTTACCTACTGTTGTCTTAACGAATGTTCACTTTAGTTGGTTCTGGTTTTCTGCCTAGTCTTCTGGGTAGATTGAGAAGCTTCATAACATTTTAATAGGCTGAGTAGTGTACATAAGAACGACAGAATCATTTCATGTTATTAATATTGGAAGGCAGATGCAGGAGCTGTGAGAATGGAGACCATAGGCCCACTGTAGGAGACGAACTGGTTCGAGACCATCTTAAGAGCCTGAAAGTGCACAAGTCCATGGGACCTGATGAAGTCCATCCGCAGGTCCTGAAGGAACTGGCAAATGAGGTTGCTAAGCCATTGTCCATCATATTTGAAAAATCATGGCAGTCAGGTAAAGTTCCTGATGACTGGAAAAAAGGAAATACAACCCTCATTTTCAAGAAGGAGAAAACGGATGAGTCTGGGAACTGCAGACCAGTCAGCCTTACTTCTGTGCCTGGCAAAATCTTGGAGCAGATTGTCCTGGAAGGCATGCTGAGGCACATGAGAAACAACAAGGTGCTTGGTAACAGCCAGCATAGCTTCACTCAGGGGAAATCCTGCCTGACCAATCTGGTGGCCTTCTGTGATGGTGCTACGGATCTGATGGACAGGGGTAGAGCAGTTGATGTCATCTACCTGGACTTGTGCAAAGCATTTGACACTGTCTCACATGACATCCTTGTCTCTAAATTGAAGAGACATCAATTTGATAGGTAGACCACTCGGTGGGTAAAGAACTGTCTGGATGGCTGCGAGCAGAGACTTGTGCTCAATGGCTCAGTGTCCAGCTGGAGACCAATAACGAGTGGTGTCCCTCAAGGAACAGTGTTGGGAGCAATCTTTTTCAACATCTTTGTCAGTCACATGGACAGTGGGATTGAGTGCGCCCTCAGCAAGGTTGCTGATGACACCAAGCTGTGTGGTTCAGATGATATATTGGAGGGAAGGAATGCCATCCAGAGGAACCTTGACACACTTGTGAGGTGGGCTGATGCCAACCTGATGTCGTTTAACCATGCCAAGTGCAAGGTCCTACAGCTGAGTTGGAGCAATCCCAGGCACAGCTCCAGATTGGGCAGAGATGAGATTCAGAGGAGCCCTGAGGAGAAGGACTTGGAGGTGTTGGTCGATGAGAAAACAAACATGAGCTGGCAGTGTGCACTTGCAGCCCAGGAAGCCAACTGTATCCTGAGCTCCACCAAAAGGAGCGTGGCCAGCAGGTTGAAGGAAGTGATCCTGCCTCTCTACTCTCGTGAGAGCTTACTTGGAGTGTTGCATACAGTTCTGATGTCCTCAACATAAAAAGGACATGGAGCTGTTGGAATAAGTGCAGAGGAGGGCCATGAGGATGATCAGGGAACTGGAGCACCTCCCACATGATGATAGGCTGAGAGAGTTGGGGCTGTTCAGCCTGGAGAAGAGAAGGCTGCGTGGAGACCTCAGAGCAGCCTTCCAGTATCTGAAGGGGGCCTACAGGGATGCTGGGAAGGGACTTTTCATCAGGGGCTGTAGTGATAGGACAAGGAGTTATGGGTTTAAACTTTAACAGGGGAAGTTTAGATTGGATCTGAGGAAGAAGTTCTTTACTTATGGTCAGTGAGTCACTGTAATGGGTTGCCCATGGAAGTTGTGAATGCTCCATCACTGGCAGTGTTCAAGGCCAGTTTGGACGTTGCCTTGGGTGGCGTGGTTTAGTGCAAGGTCTCCCTGCCCATTCAGGGGGATTGGAACTAGATGGTCTTAAGGTCCTTTCCAACCCTAACTATTCTATGGTTCTGTTTACTGAGTTGGAGTTTTGGGACTTTGCAGCAGGTTGTTGCTTGATTTCCTGCAACTGAAAAGGACATGTATCTGTAATCCTACCTGCATGTCATTGTTGTCTCTGGAGTATTCAATTTATGTGTATAGACACAAATATTACTATTAGTGGTAAATCCATATCAGGTACTAATTTTGCTGTTGAGCAGACGCCACTCCCCGCAACAGGTTTTCAAGTCTCAGATTACCCCACTGTTGTATTTTAGTAGGAAGAGAGAAAATGAAGCTGACTGCTGCATTAGTAACCCAGCCTCTCACAGCTTGTGAGATACTGGTGGGTTAAGAGAAGTGATGGTGGCGCAGCCAGGTAGGTCATGCGTCAGGGCTGGGATCTGTTTCATCTCTGCAGCTGAACTGCTGCTGGCTGGTACTGCACTCCATCTACTTCCTGATTTATAAACTAATAATCTTGGACTTCTTTGGAAGAACCTTTTTGAAGCAATTGGAGAATATTATACTGCCAGTACTGGCATGTGCTTTTAGGCCATCTGAGGTGTCTCTGTGGCTTTCGCAGATGTGATGCAGGACCTATGCTGCTGGTATGGGAGCTAGAGGGCAGGAGGGTTTCCCTCCATTAACTAATGGGCATTAGATGTCCGTTGCCAAATTCCTCTCCAGATATCTTTTAATACTCTGTATGCCTTGTATCCTTTTAGCTGAGACATTCTTGGCCAGTCTCCAGAAAATCTGCCAGAGCTGCTGACTTTGCAGTCGTGCTTCATCCTCTCACCAGCTCAGGCATTTGTCCGTTCCCTCATGGAGCCAACTCAACTCAGTAAACTGGCAAAGAAACTGACTTGTCTACCTGAGCAAGACAGTTCGTAATTACTAAGAAATATGATGAAGCTAAACGTGCTGTTTGTTACGATTCCTTTCTCATTGTTTAAAATTGATAGAACCTCTTAAATAATGCTTTGATTATTAAATATGAAAGTAACACTTCTATTCTTAACCAACATCACCCTGCCCCAAATTCCAGAATAAAATGTAGAGTGCTGAAGTGGCTCAAAACAGTTGTTTCTTACTTGCAGTTAATGATACAAAATTATTTGGGATTATCTGTGACTTTCAACATAATGAAATCATCAGTATTTGCATAACAATTGTTTGTTTTCCTGGTTTTCCATAACCACTATGAGAGTGGTTACAAGATGGTAAATTCAACTACAGCAGTGTTGACTGTCAGAGTGGTAAAATTGTTCAGCATTCCAAGTCAACATTTGTTCAGAGGAGCAATGTTGAAATAACTATTTTTTTTTTTTCATGATCTTTCTTTTTGGATCAGCTAAAATGCATTTATTGCCAAATAATTGTGTCTGTATATATGATAACTTACTGCTTTCCAGTTACAGTGTGTAGCCAAAAATCTTTTTTTGTTTTTTTTTTTTTTTTTCTGGCAAGCTTTACTTGTCTTGCATTATTACAGAGCTTGTGTTGCCTTAGGTATATAAGTAAGGTTGTGTTCCTTTCTGTGCTGCTAGGTGCTCCTCTGTTTGTCTTAGATCTTTATTTCAGAGATGCCGTGTCAGTGGTACTTTGGATATTCAGGGACCACAGCTTGGTTGAGTCAGGCCCAATGTTAACGAATGAGCCAATATGTATAGACAAATTTCAGATACCAAACTGAGTTCACAGCAGTATCAGTCAGAAAGGTACTTCTCAGCTTTTAAATTGTGTAACTTAACAGGCATAATGGAGTATTTCAGATTTACACAGAATGTATTGCTGTGGACTCGACATTACTTACTGCCTTTGTGGAATACATCTGTGTTTGTTCTCATTTTGAATTGCCTGAACAGTGTCACAAATGGACTGTTGCTCAAGAGCCAGTTGTTACGAAAAGTGGGTGAAGTAGTTTGAAGTCTTCTGAAAATGCCAAACTAAATTTCTCATTTCTCCTTTTCTTATGCCTTCCAGATTAATTACAAGTTTGGCATTTTTTTTTTTTTCTTATTAGATAGCAAACAATAAGGATGCACTGAGAAAGACTTGGAACCCCAAATTCACATTAAGAAGTCACTTTGATGGAATAAGAGGTCTCGCTTTTCATCCGATTGAACCAGTCTTAATAACAGCTTCAGAGGACCATACATTAAAAATGTGGAATTTACAAAAAACAGCCCCAGCCAAAAAGTAAGATTGTTTTTACTTTGTTTCAAAAATAATTTTCATTTATGAAGAAAAAAAACCCTGTAGATTCCACTTTACTGGATGGCTCTTGGAGTTAATAGAAATTGTTCCCTGAAAGAAAACAAGCTCTTAGAGAGGATTGAGACTTTTAAAGAGTGCCAGAAGAAATCCATGCGTATTTGTGAAATGTGTTTTGCCTGTAAAAATGAAAACCATTCACTTTTTTAATATTTTCCTTGTTGATAACATGGAAAATTAATTTACTAATGAAAATATTTGGTTGTGGCCTGTTAGTGTGCTTGTGTGTGTATATAAATGTATAAAAATGCATTTTTTATATATATGTATATATATATATATGCATATACATGTGTACAGCTTTCAACTTTGAGATATTGCTAGATTTCTTTGTACACTGTCTCTTGTGTTTTGCTGGGGATTTTCAGAAATGAGAGGCAGCAGCTCTAATAACAGTAAGGGAATACATCATACCTTTTAGGAGGACTGGGCAAAGCATGTGGGCTTCCCTCTCTTTGACATACCTACCTACTGGTTTGATTGGTCTTGAGGGTTTGTGAACTCTTTACCTTGAAGGTCTTTAAAAAAAAAAAAGCAAACCAAACAAACAAATCCTATACTATTTTGAAAGAATGTAAAGAATTCTGAGACATATGAAGAAGCATGTTGGGAAAGGAAGTTGTGGGAGAAACTCTTCAACATAGCAGTGATTTTAAGAACTTAGCTGTTCTGGCATATTTTTATAATGCATTGTGTCAGATCATATATATGTTAACACTTTCTTGTACTTCATTTAGGAGTGCGTCTCTTGATGTAGAACCAATATATACCTTCAGAGCACATAAGTGAGTATTTCCTCAGAAACCTTGTCATATTTTGAGAAATACATGATTTTTAAACACAGATTTTCATTTTTTTAATGTAATTCCCACCTTCTCAACTAGTGATTTTATATGGAGCTTTTAGTTCCCATGTTATTTAAAATATCTGCAGATGTTCATCTCCTTCTTGCATAATTATTTATATGTGGAGCTAGGTACACCACAGTTTTAAAACCAAAAGCCTACAAATTACACAGTTCAAGTTTGGTTAGGTGTTCTTTTTGTCAGATATGTGCATTTGTAGAATGAAGCTGTTTGCAGTGAATCTACTGAACTCATTTCATGAAGGAGCCTTAGATCTTTAAAAAAGGGGAAAAAAACTGTTTACGCAAAATAACACAGCCTGTATTTGAAAGTGTGACACTTATCATATTTCATATGCACAATGATTAAATTGTCCTAGTTGTATATATGTTATCAAATATCACAAAGGTTTTTTTTTGGGAAGTGTTGTAGTGTATGTTCTAACTGTGCAGAATTTTTGTTGCAGTCTATGCAGCAAGTGAATTGTATCTAAGGGAAATTTTAAGAGTTCTTTGACATTGCTTTACGCATAATGAAAACACTAATAGTCAATGTTTCTTTTGCGGGGGTTTCTTCCAGTGGACCAGTGCTCTGTGTGGTTATGAGCAGTAATGGAGAACAGTGTTATAGTGGGGGAACAGATGGCCTCATCCATGGCTGGAATACAACTAACCCGAACATTGACCCCTATGACTCTTACGGTACGTTGCTGTCATGCACACCAGTGAAATGATACATTTAGTGGCATTAATGTTAAATGGCTAAAACAGTGTAATTTGTAGGGAATGCTTCTTTGAAAATTTAATGTCGGCTTTAATTACTTTTAATAAATTTTTGTTTTAATACTGATGCAGGGTTGAAAAAATGCAGGTCTACACTTGTTACTTGGCAGAACAGCAAATGTGTATTTTAATGTTCACTCCTCTTAGCTTCAGATGCAGTTGGCCTTAAAGTTGGCTTTTGGAAAAAACGAACTGATGTGCCGTTAGTGGTTGTTTGAAAGTGAACTTTAAAATCCAGAAGTGTTTTGCAAGTTTGATACTGTCCCTCCTGCTGAAACATTGGTTTGTTCCATTAGTTTTAAGTTGAATAAGTGAATTCCATGTATGATGATGGAAGTCATAAATGAGAGTTCCTTATTGTTATATACAACTTCTGTTTTGATATTGGTCTTGGGTTTTTCATTTTATTTTTTTTTTTTTTTTTTTTTTTTATGGTTGGCTTTTTAAGGTTGATCCAGGAATAACAACAAGGTACAACTAATGATTTAATTCAAATCTTGTTTTGAAGCGTGTTCTGTTGTGTTTTTTTCACAGATCCTTCTGTTCTAAGAGGTGCTTTTGTAGGCCATACAGATGCAGTGTGGGGTCTCGTTTACAGTGGAGCACACCAGCGTCTGCTGTCCTGTTCAGCAGACGGCACTATACGTCTATGGAAAGCTACAGAAATTGCTCCAGCTCTCAGTATATTTAATGATAATCAAGGTACAGAAAATTGCCTTGCCTTGAAGTTTGTGAGCATCACTGTGCAGACTGCCATAGTTTTTCTGCTACGGAATAGAAATTCTTCTTGCTTGTTTTGCTGGATTTTGTATCTTTATGGTTGTTTTGGGGGAAGACTAAATATGGCCCCTTCTTTGACACCAGTGGAATGGATACCTACATGCAGTGGAATGGTCACGTGCATCTAAAAGCCAACTGCAGATGATCCGCTGATGTTAGTGGAATCATGGAGTATATTGTATTAACTCTGTCGGTCTGATTCAGACTGAGTTTCCATTAAGCTCTTGCTTTTGATTTGTTCAGAATAAAAACCCCTCTCTTCCCCCAGAAGAGTTCTAGAATGAGCCTGTTGACATTGCCAGGCTCTCTTAGAGCTGATGCTCCTAAAGGTAACCCATGAGTGGACTCAATTCCTTGGCCCTTCAGAGCAACTTTGATCAGAATAAACTTTGGCATAACTGAACTATCTTACTGAATTATGGCGTAAACCTGGTCAGATGTACCATTACATGTGCCATGTGTTGAAATAGACTAAGCAAAATAGAAACGTTTCGTGCATTATAGTTCTTGCAGAACTATGTTTCCAAAGGTTTGCAGGGTCTGTGAAAAACACAGCTGGTTTGCTGCTAGATTGTCTACCTGTCTACTTTGAAAACTCACTGGTAGTAGGTTTTGTCTGTTCTGGATTTCTGTTTGTTTATTTGTTTCTTTTTTATTTGTTTGTTAATTATTAAATTAAAGGGGCAGGGGAAGCAGTCTTGCCTTTCATTCAGCTGGAATGAAACCCAGTTGTTGAAGTTCAGGGATCCTCCTTTGAAATTGAGCTTTCCTGTGGCTTATTGAGAACTTTGAAACTCTAAAAAAGCTAGCAGTTGTCACTTAAATCCTTTAGATTAACCGCTGTAGGCCTACCAGGAAGTTGCAGGTAAGCAGGCATGGCAGTGGTAGAAAAGGTCACTTCAAAAAAATATGTGTTTTCTTCCATCTCACACAAATTTTTTGGGCTTTTTCTGAAGTACTGTAGATATGTACCAGCATTCCTGAGAAACACTGCTGAGGCTATGTGTACAAGAGAGATGTTTCTCCCATGAATCTTAGGTTTAGAGAGAGGTGATGATATTCTTGTGTTGCCTGGATCTATGGACATTAACTTGCTTAACTTTTATTCTCTTTCTCTCTCCACCTCTTCCTGCTCTTCCTTCTGGCATGTGTTGCAGCCACTGTTCTTTCACATAGCAGGTGGTAAACAGGACAGCCGAGGAGAAAAATTCTAAGCAATATTTACTATACCCAAGCTGTGCTGATTTGGCCTTCTGTCCTATAGTGTTCAGATACCTAGAGTTTAAAGAGGTTGGATGTATACCATAACAGGCAGGATGGATGGGGCTTTATGATATGAGTTTATTTTCTATTTATGTAACTTTCCATGTTGACAGCATCAGCTTATAAACTTTGCACCTGGAAAGCTTTAGGGTTTTTTTAAGCTCTGAATTTGCCCAGGTTAACAATAATGTTAATCATCTGTCCTGCCAGTGGTTTTACTACTTCAATTTAACACCCTTTTACTTGATACAGTGGAACTGTGTTTGAGAATTGCCCTTACAGTTAAAGGAAGGAAAAAGAGGCAGGGAGTTCTTATTTTCTTAGTTTCACAGTAGATTTTTGTCCAGCAGCAGTTCTATATAGAGCATCTTAGTGAAAAACGTTGTTACGTGTGTCAGACAAATATAATTACAATAGTGATTATAGTGGGCAGTCTGTTTAAATTGGCATAATGTAGGTTTTAAAATGAAACATTTCTTTTCATAGATATTTGATAGGGACCTTTTGAAAGTAAAGTGCTTACTGGATGTTTTTTTTTTTGTTTGTTTGCTTGTTTATTTTGCTTGGCTTTTTTGTTGTTTTCTCTGCAGCAAGTAAATATTATGAAAAGATTCTCTACATCTTTTTCCAGAAATGGGAATCCCTTCATCAGTAGATCTTGTGAGCAGTGACCCAGGTCTCATGGTAGCATCATTTAACAGTGGCCACACTTGCATTTTTAACATGGAGACACGGCAGCGAATTCTTACCCTGGAGTCCAATATGGATACTAGTATGTATCGAATTAAAAACCAATCAAAAAAAATTGCTTGTTTAAGGTTGATACTGTTGGTAGTGTTTTTAGTGCTACCAAACAAATAGGCAGTGTTGTGGTAAATTATAACATGATTTATGTTACAGGCTGTATTTGAGATGTAACAGTAAATTACTACTACTACAACAGACCTTGTGGGTATCTCAATAGTAGAAGAGTGCACATACTTTTGAAAGAAGGTAGGAGAAACAAGCCCACACTATCTAAATTCCTCTTCCAGGGACAGTAGCACAAGGAAAAGTACAGGTCTCTAATACAGCCCAGAGATCTTAGGAGCTTCAAGATTTCCATTCCCTCTTTAGTCCTGAATTGGAAGATAGAGGTAATATCAGGAAAATCTAGAGCTGAATTTATTAAAAGTGTGGAAGTATGTGCATGTACTCTTTTATTTTTTCTCAGATATATCCCTCTTCTGAATTATATATACACTTTTAGCTCATTTTCAGTTGGGCTTCAGTTGAAGTTTTCAGTGTATAAGAAAAGCAAAGCTTCAGTGGAAGACTATTCACCTGTATAATGCTTTGAATCAGGACAGAGGTCAGAAGCTTTAGAGGAAACTGGCGTTAGGATAGAGACCAGAAAGAGTTGAAACATGAAGTTTCATATTCAGGCCAAAATGGTAACTTGGTAACAATAAAAGATTTCAGTCTTTTTTAAAATTTTGATAATTCTTCCATCTAAAAGCTTTATGTCACTCAGTTCTATTAAATTATGTTTTCTGAAAGGAATAAGCCCTTCTTGTTGGCTTTGCTTGTCTCTTTTAAAATAATTAAATGACTCTCATTTTATGAAGTGAATGGGAAATGCAAATCTCCCTTCCTTACATAACTCCTTACTGTATATGATTTCTTTTTTTTTAACCCACATCTTTGTCCCCATCTGAAAGAACAGTCCTAAATCAGTTATCTCAGTGGAAGGAAGTTACCTTTGTTCTTTCTCATTCCTCCTCCACTGTATATAAACTTCACTGTGCTTGGCATGTTAAAACTGTGAGGATAGCAGGTTGTAATGTAGTCTCATTTCCTCTCAGTAATTTTAGGTGGGTTTCTTAATATGAATGTGGTTTTTCGTTAATTTACACTTTCTTGATTGTTAAGCATCTTATGAATGCTGACACTACTTGACGGTTCAGCTTCTTATAGAAGGATGTAAATTTAAGTCTTTACTACCTTACTAGCATGTGATTGTACAGTAGTATTTTATTTATTTTAGTAAGAATTTAAATTTGACTATATGACTGTTCTTTGGCAACAGTTTTAACTAAATATAGTCAACTCCCACATGAAGGAAGATAATCATATTTTGATATTCTGCAGTGTGGCTGTTTGTGGTTTTGTGGTAATCTATGGCTCTTGAAACCATTCTTGCACTACTCTCTGCATCACAGCAATTCCTAGATTTCTAATCAAAAAACTCTTAATTTTTGTTCAGCATGTGTGTGTGTGTATATATATATATGTATGATATTTCAGGATTCTTGAAGGCTAGCAAAAATTGCTCTCATATGAATAGTTTAGCATCCTTTTCTTCAATAAGATTTTTAATCCATGTGTATCAGATAATAGTAGGTGGCTTTTGGTTTGTGAGAATGGGGGCATGGGATCTTGTTTGCTTGGAAACATACTGCCTGCAGTGTTAATTTTATTTTATTGGCTGTGTGTTATGAAAAAAGTTGGGCTTCACAAAATGTGGAGATAGGGAAGTGCATATAAGGTATTTTTGCTCAGTTTTTGGCTTCATGTTCTTGCCTGATGCAGCCGTCTAACACCGTAGCTAAAAGCTGGACCTTACTTGTTTGTATTTACACTCATAGATAAGGTTTATGTATGCCTCTGTGTGTATGTGTAATTTGGAAAGTATCTTATCTGACAGTTTCCATTATATAAAGGTAAGAATTATTTTTCAAATAAGTTTGATTGCATAATTATTTCTTAGTAGCAATCTTGCAAAGAACTTAGCAATTTACATGTATTGGGTTGTGTGCATTTTTTCTTAGCAGTCAGTTCCTCCTGTCAGATAAACAGAGTCATCAGCCATCCAACTCTTCCAATTAGTATCACTGCCCATGAAGACAGACACATCAAATTCTACGACAACAATACAGGTATGCAGCAGGTCCTAGTCATAGTGACTGCATAACATAACATGTAAACAGAATTTCATTATGATTTATATTGTTTACATAAGTGCTTGAGGGATGTTAAGAATTCACTAGTCTCAAATAGGATCACTCTCATCAGTAGTAGAGTCCAAAGATTGGCAGCCTACTTGAACTTACTGGCACAGTGATAAGGAATCTGTGTCATTCTCTGTTCTTTTAAAATGCCTTATATATGGGGGTTACCAGTTTTTAACATAAATGGCAGCTTTTTCAAAATCTTAGTGTTTTTATGCTGATGTTTATTTTGTTGTGGTCTCTGTGTTATTTTGATCTGAGGGCAGGAAGCTCTGGCACTCATTTAGTGCTTCCAAGACCTCTGACTGATACCTTGGAGATAGGAGTTCCCTTGTAGGCATCATTCTCACTTTGGTCTACTGTGTTTCTTCATTTCTTTCACTTCCGCATACAAAACTGGACAGTTTATAGCAGTTTTTTTCTTTTGTAGTGAGACTCACACTGAGATGTCTGGTTATAAATTTCTTGGGGTTTAAAAGACTTTTTGGTCGGAATAGTATAATCAATCAGGTATCAAATCATAATAATCTTTAGTTTGTGACAGATCATGCAATCTTAAATTTAGATATTTCAATATTCTTGTTGATTTGAAGTTTGTATTTTAAAATAAGGAACCAATAAAAGCTGATAAAAAAAAGCTGAAATAGCTGATTTGTTTGATGATGTATTTTTGGAAAAAAATAGAGGAAATGGCTGCTCTTTTTTTTTTTTTTTTTCTGTTTAATTATCTCCTGCAACAAAATCCCCACATTTGACCCATGATTTAATGTTTTTAACATGAGCTCATTACCATAACTGTAATAAGTTGTAATAAAATATTCATTATGAGTTGACTAAATTTTCCTATATTCTAAGAGTATCCATTGCTTATAAGTACACTCAGCCCCTGCCCTCCTTCCCAGTCAAGATCTTACTCTTGAATTCTCTTTATTTAAGCGGCAAATATTTAAAATGCACAGTGATTGCGGTTTCATGGTAGTTTTTGCAGATTTAAAACACAGATCTATGGAACTAGTGATGTTGGTACTGTGCTCTCCTTGGCCTGTAAATAATTAAAAGAATGAAGATAGGCTGAGAAAGTTGGGGCTGTTCAGCCTGGAGAAAAGAAGGCTGCATGGAGACCTCAGAACAGCCTTCCAATATCTGAAGGGGGCCTATAGGGATGCTAGGGAGGGACTCTTCATGTGAAGGGACCATAGTGACAGAACAAGGGGTAGTGGCTTAAAACTTAAACAGGGGAAGTTTAGATTGGATCTGAGGAAGAAATTCTTTACTGTAAGGGTGATGAGGCACTGTAGTGGGTTGCCCATGGAAGTTGTGAGTGCCCCATCACTGGCTGTGTTCAAGGTAGGGTTGAATGTAGCCTTGGGTGACATGGTTTAGTGTGAGGTGTCCCTGCCCCTGGCAGGGAGTTTGGAACTAGATGATCTTAAGGTCCTTTCCAACCCTAGCTATTCTATGATTCTATAATTTTAATGATTCAGTAATGGACAAGGTCTTGTATTTATAATACGAGCTTTGTTAGGGTTTAAGCAGTGAATACAGATAACAAAGTGGATTGCAGAAAATAACCTAAAATAACCAAAACTTTTTTATTTTTATTTTTTTCCAAAGGAAAACTGATTCACTCCATGGTAGCTCACTTAGATGCAGTTACAAGTTTAGCTGTTGATCCTAATGGCTTGTATCTGATGTCTGGCAGTAAGTACATTCCAATTTCATCTTCTTTTTCTCGTAATGTTGGCGGACATGATGATTATAAAGAAAACTCTTTCCCCTTTCTTTAGGTCATGACTGTTCAATTCGCTTATGGAATCTTGAAAGCAAGACCTGCATCCAAGAATTTACTGCTCATCGTAAAAAATTTGATGAGTCCATTCATGATGTGGCATTCCACCCCTCCAAATGTTATATTGCCAGTGCAGGAGCAGACGCCCTAGCTAAAGTGTTTGTATGACGGAGTGCTTCCCTTTCAACTGTAGCTTTGTATATGTTTAACCAGCTGCACAAAAGAGAAGAGGAGGGCATGAGTCTTCTTACCCTGCCCTGTAATTCAGAGAATGTTTGTAAGTGTTTAGTTTTTGCAGGGTGCTGTTTTCTAAATTGAAGTTTGTTCTGGTTTCTGTGAGCTCAGCTGGTGCTGAGAGCTTGGAAACTCTCAGTTTCAACTAGTTAAAAATCAAAAGAAATGTTTTTATTTCAGAGGGTGTGAATTTTCGTCCAGGCAGGCCTTGGGTGAAACTAGGTCTATGTATAATCTATTAATAAAATGGAGTACTGGAAAAAAAGGGGTCTAATTGCATCAGGGAGTAGGAAAAGAGGGAAACTTCCTAGGATGCTGCTCATTGAGGAATCTTAATGTACTTAAATCACCTGGAAAAAGTGTCATTTCACATGCTCATTTCTGTGTCGTGTGAGAGGCACCTTGTCATCCTTTTGGTATTAATAAAGTAGATCTTCTTCAGACACCAATAATGGATAGTTAATCTCAGCCACGTGGCTGCTAGCCTAAGATAAATGCAGTTAAAGGAAAGCAAATTACTAACATAAATTAAAATGCAGTGAAGTTTATGTTGCATCTTCTGTGTTATACAGGAATTATTTAGTTTGCAAAAAAAATTATATAATTTTTTAAAAACCTGTATTAGCATGTGGCTAGAAGCTGAGCCTTTAGTCTATTCCCAATTAACAACAGACTGAAGCAGTCTGTATATACTGTAGTAGCAGATTTAACTTATTCAGATTTATAATGCTGTTTATTCTTGGAGATCTGGCGCAAGAAATTATCACAAAGCTTTCTGAAAAAGCTGTTCTACAACTTAACTAACAAACATTCATCTCCTCCTTCTGTTCCTGTCAAAAAAGGGTATCATTCTGTGCATTAAGGGTAACAGTGAAATACTTCTTTTGAAGATTAAACCTATATCTGTTGCTTTGTATGAGTCCTACTAGTGCAGTAGGTGGGAACTATACAGATTTCCATCAAGTTGAGATATTTTGCTGCTTCTAGAAGTATTTCCCAGCTTCACCATTTCTGGGACTTTTTAACTTGTCTGCTTCACTGGGTGTATCATGCCACTGATTAAGTTATCCTTGTCCTATCCTACTTAGCGGGTGTGTGGAGGAGGTGACCTTTTACAGTACTCTGCTCGGTGTGTGGGAGAAACCACAGGCTTCAAACCAGAGGTTGAAAATGAAAGAACTTATTTTATTGTAAAACTCCCCTAAACTGTGTCAGGAGGAAAAAAAGTCTTGGCAAGTTCTTATAAAAGATCCAAAGCAAAGGGAGAAAAGGAGAAAGGAAAGGAGGAGACAAAACAGCGAGATAGGTTCACCGCCCCATAGATCTAGTAACATCTTCTCGGTCAGTGGGTCTCTGAAGTCCAGGATGGAGGAGCACACCACATGACTGAAGAATGATTGCCTTTTTATAGGATCAGGTTCCTTGGAATCCTCCCATAGATTCATCTGCATGCTTGTCCATGCATTGTGAGCCATTCTGGAAAGTTCCTGATAGTGGTGTATGTGGTAAGCCCCCAGATTCAGTTAAGTTTGTGTGTTGATGGGTGCAGGCTCAGTGCCTTGTAGCACTGTCTCCAGGCTGTTTATTGCCTAGGCAGTTGATATCCACAGACTTAGGGTAGCCAATACAGGAAAATACCCCCACCTTCGTGGAGCGTGACATTTTCCTGCCTCCCTGACAGTTTGCCAAATCACAAGATGCCCAAGAACAAAGTGAGATGTTACGTATGTTCTGTGTGAATGTGAGGGAGGGAGGGTTTTGTTCCTAAAAACCATTATCAGTTTCCTCATAATAGGCAAAATGGGTGTTAGGTAATCCTAGAGAAAAATTTTCTCCAGAACATTCAGTTGTTTCCACCTTGTCCTTGACCAAAAGATGGTCAGCCCTCGATTAAATATATGTGTAGTCCTTGAATTTCTAGACTGGAGGAAGAAATACATGAGGCCTGTCTATTTGTTAGTTATGAGTTAGATTGAAAGACATAATGATTGGTGTTACAAAAAATCTCAAGCCCTGCTCAGAGGAAGTTGGAAGAGTTACACAGATACTTTGATTGGTCCTATTCCATATTTGTACAAATCCCACACTAAGTGGGGTAATCCTCTCCTCTCATTGCGATTCCTATGTACACAAGACAAATCACCCATAGTGATCGCAGCAAACCTGTATACGTACTGTAAAGTAGTTTTTAAACTAAGAACTATACAATCAGTAGGATCCTAACAGTAACACAGATGCTTGAAGTGGACTTTGTAATTCAGTAGGTTCCTCTGCCTGCAACAGAAAAGAAAGAAGAACTGGATCCTTTCAGAACCAAGGGAACTTTTCCAACTGGTGGCACGTCCACCAGTACTGATTGGCCTGGATCGTATGAGGGGTTCTTAGTATCATCTGGTTCCCTGTTCTTGGGAAGGATGTGGGGAGCCTTATGACAAAGTGCCATAAATCTTGGGCATCCATTTAATTGCCACCTATTGTTCACTTTTGTCACTGCATCCCAGAGTCACAGACCACCCAGGGTCTTGGGGTCTTAGTCTCCAGAAAACCTAAAGTCCCGAAGTGTATTATAGTTCCTTTTTACTTTGCTCCTATATTGTAGATACAGCAGTGAGGGGGCTGGTGTTTGCATTCAGGCAGTGATAATCAACGGTCAGTTGCCATTTTCCGTTTGGTTTACAAACTGGCCGTATGGGAGAATTGTAAAGTGAGTGGGTTTGGGTGACATGATTGGGGGGATCCCCTCTCTTGCACTCAGTGATAAGTGGTGCAATTTTACATTTACAGTCTTGGATGAGGAAAGTTTGGGAGTGAATTCCAAAAAAAAAGAATCTCCATTTGTTCCCCTTTGAATCCATCTGAGCTTTCCCTTTTAATAAATCTAGCCCAAATATACTGGTGGGGAACATGCCCAATATCAGGATAGTCCCTGGAGGAGTAGAGTCATCAAGTAACTAACATTTTACCCAAGCTGTGGGTTGGTGTTTAGAGTATCCTAACACATCAGAAACTTGTATTTATGTTTTGTCATAACACCACTCTGCTTTGCTGTCTCAGCATTTAGAGCTGACATTTGGACTCCCATATCTGCTGCAAAGGCCACAGCATAAAATTTTAAAGAATTGGCTAGTCCTCTAATCAGAGGAGTCATCAGGATTAGCCATAAGCAACATGGGGGAAGGTTGCTGAGGTATAAGCACTCTGTCATGCATTAACTGAAGGCAGACTGCTTTCTGTATTCTTTCAGTACTGACCCAGACAAGGGGTAGCTATGGATATAGGGTTTTCCTGTTCTAGGGATCTAGTTCTTCTCCCCAGTATGCCACTCACAGGGCCAAGGACCATGGTTTCCTAATATCATCTACTGTTAGAAATACCCACAGGCCCCAGTGTCCCTGAGCTGCTGCTTCTTCTGAGAGCATTATCCTATCTCCTCCGATCAGGGAAACCCTCCATACGTATTTTGATTCAGTTTCCTTTACCTGCTTGCTATGTTTTTCCTGTAACTTAGCCAATTCAATGGCACTACAAGGTGTTTCCTTTATGGTGACGTGGGCTTGGCCCCCTTGCTCATCATCAGAAACTGTTTCAGTTTTAATGAGTGGTTTAAATTGAGAGTTGGAAAGTAACTCAGTCCTAGCTTCTTTTAGACCTTTACAGGAATAATGAGACACAACTTCCTGATTGAGGAGGTTGGCCTGCATAGCAAGGAATCAGTTCTAACAGAGTCTTATTAGGTTCTTTTTCAATTTGCTTAACATTATGCTTATTTTTCTGGGTGGCTGTTAAGGGTGCCCCTAACATAGCACAAATCACAGCTTTTCGCTTTCCAGATTTTGTTTGATTTTCCTTTGCCAAGTCCTTTATTCTTCCTGCCACAGTTACCGGGAACTGCCAGCGTTCCTCAGCTCTGCTTACCCTCCTCAGGGCCAGGCAAGCCTTATAACTCTTCAACAAATTGAATAATGGGGAGCAGTCAAAATCAGGCATTTCCTAGGTTGCCATGCCCCTCAACTGGAGATTTTGGCTTCAACCAAAAATCAGTTCTTCTTTAGCTGACATTCTGACTGTTACCCCTTAGAAAAAACAGCTTCTGAACTGCTTCTCACAGAGTATCCTGCTGACTAGGCCAATATTAATGTCCTTTCCTGCTAGGCAGGTGTGTGGGGAAGGTGATATACTATACTCTGTGCCATTCACAAAGCAATTTCACAGCCTGAAGAATGAGTACGTCTTGTAATTACTCAACAGATGTGATTTGTTTATCTATTCAGAGCTTCTCTGTTGATTTGAATGACAACTTCTAATGCAATCTTTTAGTCTTTTATCCCTTCTTAAAGGAAGGTGAGTGGCTTCTCTTCTGTCATCATCAGAGTTACTGCTGCTTATAAGCCTGAAGTTGGTGTTTTCCTCTAGTGGGAGTGGAAGGCAGAATTTCTGTTGCAGATGATTTCTGATGCTGATGCGAGTAGGAAACAGCCCAGTGCAAGTCTTCCACATACCAGCCTGAGGTTAAAACTGGAAACTGATGAATAAATTGTTACCTTTAAACCGACACTTTTTAAAAAGGAATCATTGAAAGATATCAACATAGAGTTTGACTGGGAATGGGACCACATTTGAAGCTGATCTCAGAGTTTAAATCAGCTGTATTATTTAGAATAAAAGGGTGACCTGTGCTATTTGAGCCTGCAACACATTATATTTACTGGTAAATTATCCTGGAATACCTTTTATTGCTCAGAATATTCAGATATGTCACTTCATGATATTGATATGCAATATATTTCCATAGATAAGATTAGAACTTTTACCATGAAACAGATGACTACAATAGTAATTCAGATTATTTAGTTTTTATAAAGTGTTTTGGTTATGATGGAAAGGGGAAACTTGGCTGCAGAACTGAGCATTCAACTTTGAGAGTTCTGTGTACTTGACTCATGTTCTTTCAGTGTCATTATTTTATTTCTTTTTGAAGAGGAATTTACGAAGATTTATTTGAAAAATTCTAAAAATTATGTATATTATATATGTGTATATATATTGTAAACATGTATTAAATGTGTCTAGTAAGGGAAGACTCCATGGGTGCATTTTAATGTTTTGGTATTAAGAGTTCTCTTGAGTTTGTGTATACAAAGGATAATGGTGTGAGTATGAAATGAGTGTTGTGCTTTTGCTTACACAATATGATATGTAGTTACAGTTGTTTAAATGGCTGTACATAAAACTAATAGGCCAGCATGCTTGTTTTTAAGGACTGTCATTCTGATTACAATTGGAATGTAAGAAGTGGCTGTTCAAATGTGAATTGAAAGATGTTTCCTTCTCACTATTGAGCACTTGCTCAACCTGAAACGTGATTTCTTTTTTTAAAGCTGGCAATAGCTAGAGGATGAGGTGCCTTTAAAAAAAAAACACAACAAAACAAATGTAGCCTTACAAAGAGGTTGTGGAGTATATATATTTTTGTGCTGGTCTTCATAATTGATGTCAATGTCTTTTTACTGTACTTGCTCACTTACTTGCAGGACTGCAGGGTACTGTGCATGAGCCTGTCAGATCTTCTGAACATCATCATAGAACTTAGGGATCAAAAACTTGCTTAGGTTATCTGGTCCATCTGCTTGCTAAAGCAGGGTTGTAAACTTGTACATTTTAATGCTGTCTTAGCCAATGAGGTTTTATGTATGTTCTAAACAATTAAGCTTCCTTTCAAGGATTGATTCCATCTCATTGACAGGAGGATTTACATGATGTTTAGTAGTTCTTTTTTGTAACCTCATGGCAGTATTCCAAGCCATGTTTTGTGCCATTTTACATATTCCTCGTTGTCTTTGTAATTTGGAACTTGCATGCATGCACTGGTTCTAGCTGTATATTTCCATTGCTTTCCACTTTCTTCAAGCTGTTTTTTAGTCTGTTCTTTTTACACAACTTTTTCTTATTTTCAGTTTTTTAGTTCTCCATATCTTGGTGCCCCCAACACCATTCCATATGCATGGTTTGTTGGACTTGGCATAAAGATCATCTGTTAAGTGTGGGTTTTGTTTGGTTGGTTTTTTCCTCTATAACATGATGGTTTTGTGTAGGAAGACCAAACTTTTTGTCTTCCAACTGGTGTCTCACAAACCCAGATTGTATTTCTTTATTTCTGACAACTGATTTAAATAACTGAGCATTGTTGCTTCTCAGGCTTATTCTTTGCTTTCACTATGTTGTTATGGTTCTTTAGCAGCTAGGTACTTCATTCCTCTTTCATTATTATCCTGAAGCTTTGAACTTCTGATCTCTGAGGGCACTAAATTATTTTTTTTTTCCCTTTTATGTGCAGTTCTTTCTGGTTCAATGTAATTGGAAATTTTCATGAATGTGATGTATACATCTGTTGAAGATGTAAACAAACCTGAACCTAATGCTTATTCTTACAAAAAAAGCATTTTTGTGCAGCATCGATATATGGTATTTTACCATTGCTATTTTTCCCATGTGTAATTTGCATGGTAAATTTTTTTAATGGTTAACTCATGTAATTTTTTGTGTTTGGCCTGTGATATCATTTTGGTTTTACTAAGAAATTTAATGGCATAATTTTCAGTCCTTCTGTATGTTGAAAACTGGTCTGCTGGTTTTAAATACTCTGCTCTTTAAGTTATTTCATTGTGCTGTTTGCTTTCACATATTTGATTCAGTTACCAAAATGCTTACACAAAATGATTTGGCCTGGAAGCTCTAGGTATAATTATATCGTGGAAAAAATTTTCTTCACGCTTAACAAGTCCTAGTTTCTGCATTTATTTTTGTGCCTCAAAGAGAAAACTTTTGGCATGTCACGTAATAGATTTTATTACTTGTAAGAAAATCACCCAATGTGTGTTTGGGGCTCTCATTCATCTTTATTTTGATAAAATACATTCTTTAGCTAGAAGCCTGTACAACTATGTGTCATATACTGTAGGCTATTTTTTAGGCTGTATAGTTTTGAATAATGCTACGTTAAAGCAGTCCCATATATAATGTGTTTGACTTGCTGTGGGTTGTTTGCCATACAGCTTTGTGAGTAGGTCAAACAACACCATTTTGCAGTTGTGAATTTAAAGTAACCAGAAACTTGTCCTTTTTGAATAAATGTGTAGGAGATAAAGATCTTAGTTGCACCACCTTTTTCAGTACATCTCTTTAATCACAGATGTGTCCCCTTTCCCCCGCTCCTTCCTCATGTTTTAACAGTGTAATTTTGGGGAGCAGCAATTTCCATAAACTGATGTGGAAACTTTATCTGAAAAGAAAACAAAAATGAAAAAGTGGGCATAACCATCAAGTAATCAAGTTTGTTGTTTGATGGTCTTTTTTTTTTTTTTATTTATTTTTCAATTCTTTCAAGATGCGTATTTGGAAGACTTTGCAGGCCATGGTTTGTCATGTCTTCGCAGACTATCCTAGGGAGCCTAATTGACACCTGTGTGAAGTATGCAGTAAACCCTGTAAATTGGGTTAAGGAAGAAAATGCAGCCATTTTGGTTGTCCTACAAGAGACTGTAGCAGTGTTTTCCTTGAAGTCCTCTTTACTGAAGCATCACGTTTGCAATCTAACATGAGTAAATTCTGCAGCTTGGGAGTATCTGCAAATGAGATTATTTGCATTTTTACTTTGAAGATCTGTAGGCAGCAGTCATTTGGATTGTGTATTGAACAGCAAGGGAAGCAGACCATTTGCTGAACTTTCTATGGCATAGATGGTAGGTGAAATGGCCAGAACTGGTATGCCCTCCCCGTGACTGGTGTCATCGCAGGAGAATTCAGCTGAGGAGCAGTGCAGAGCTTAGCTGGATGGTATCACAGAGGAAAACTGCACAAGGTAGGAGTGACAAGTTTAGTGAGGCTTTCCCATAATGATTCTTAAGGATTATTTTGTCCACTGGCTGCAGGTTGTTACGAAGGATAAAAATCTGATATATATCCCACTTCAGATGAGATGGCAAGAGATGTGTAACAGCTTATTTCTTAAATTCTAAGAACAGAACTTACTCTTCTGCTAACATGCTTCATGTTGGGGACCCAGTTATGCAAAGATAAGTTCCTCAGGCTCTGTAGTGGGACTACTCTTTTGCTTCTGGATAAACATTATTTATATAAAACCAAAATTGCAGGACTAAGAATTTGTCTCATGGTGTCCACTATTATTGAACCAAAGCCACAAAGTTTGGGAAGCAGACTAGAATTTTAGGCTTCTCATTTTCTTTTTTTCCTTCAGACACAATCTATAAATTAAATATATATTTCATACAGTGTCCTCTTATGACTCACTTCACATTAAATAACCTGTCAAAAAGTACTGCTTCAGTACTTCCTCATACAAACAAGATGTGAATGGGACCAATGGTTCCAGGAAATTTGTGACTCACTTAGCATGTATGTCTTTCAGTTTTCTAATGAGTGAGCTGATAAGATTAATGAAATTAACTGTGAAAACTTGATGCTGCTTATAGCATTCAGAAATACTCTGAAATTAGTGGCTGTTTGGTGGAAATTATTTTGGACTGAACTGTTAAGAATGAAGAAAGAATATAATAGTAAACCACTTACATGGTAAAATTGTTTTATATAGGAAGTTGCAGTCTTTGACATAGCAATTACTTTTTGGATGTCTGCTGTTGGTGAGCATCATAGGGATAATCAGTGAAGCTATTAGGATTGAGTGACAAAGAGGAAGCAAAGATTTCCCTGAAAAAACTACTTGGATGTTTCAAGAAGCTCCCTTTTTCCATGAGGACATGAAGGCGTTGAGAATATTTTATCTAAATCTGATAATGTGTTTAGTTGAAGAGGGTTACAATAGATGAACAGCTTTGGCTCTTTAATCATCAGTGTCTTTAAGCTTAGAGACCAGCACAGTTACTGAAACAAATGGTCTGTCAACTGCTAGTCAAAATCTCCACAATGTTTCTACTGAGCAGCTGAGAAAATGGTGAAAACCACAGTGTTAATCCATCCAGTTATATAGGGGGTATTTTACAAGAAATAACCCACATTGTAAAAGGTAGTATTACATACAGCAGAGCAAATGAACAAATACCTGGGGACACACAGGTGACTGGGATGATCTCTCTGTAAATAGTCCTTGCTTTGGTAAGTGCTTTTGTTCAGTTGGTAGGACTAATCCCAGGAGGGAGTGTCGGAAATAGACCTTTATAAGGATGTCTCTGCCTGTTCTAATGAACATACCTGTAGCACAGGCTACCTGTCCTTCTGATACCTATTTTTTATCTTCCTGCTTAAAACCTCCTTTGGGCTATATTTCTGAGCATCTTAAAATCTCATCTGCAGTTCAGTCTCATTGCAGGGTAAATTTCTTAAAGGACTACTGATTGTCTCTTAGTGTTTTTTTGAAGGGTGATGGAGTGGCAGCATCAGCCCTACCCCTCCCACTACCAAAAGGCTTATTTGTACCACCTTTTTACCAATTCATTTAATTCTACTGAGTTGTCCCTTACCCCACCTGCTGACTTTATTTTGCTGCTCCGTAGTCTGTTGTGAAAGCTTATGAAGTGCTGTGTCATTTAAGATGTTTTTGAGAATTTCTGTTCCACCACAGAAGTTGTAAAGCCGTCTTGAACAGTTTGTTGGGTCTCAGCTGGCTCATTGTCAGGAGAGATTTGTTGCTAGATGACAAATTCCAAAGTATGGAAGAACTGAAAATATGTGCGTATAAAATATATACTTTTTAGCCCAACCTCTTTCCTGATTATGTCTGGGTTGTGGTATTGTGTGTTTAAACTAGTTCTACCCTGCTCGTACTGCCACATCATGCTGTGATCCTGGGAGATCACACCCATGTTTAAAACTATGTCTGCACGTGCATTTTTAAGCTGCTGAAAGCCTTGTGTTGGCAAGGTCCTAAAGCCCGATCTCCTTGCATTTCCTCAGTTTGAAATGCAGGATCTGAAAATTACTTCCCTGCTATTTCAAGAAACCCGTGGTCCTCTTACCAGAATATTAGACTGGGATGTTGCAAAAAGATTTCTGTGGCTGGGTTTGTACTAGTCTGAAAGGGAAGGGATAACTTGTTGCCAAGCCAAATATTTTCATTATTTTTGGATTACTTACTAAAAGCAGCCAAATACACTGTATAAGGAATAAACGATAGACTTCAAGGTAATATTTTTCCATTAAGAATTTATTTTTTTATTCTTCATGTCATCAAGATATAGTGTTTTTTGAATATAGCTTGTTTTCAGATGTATGGCTCCTAGAATTGTTTCCTTGCAGTCAGACATTACAAACATGCATAGGTTTTGAAAATTGTCTCAAAGGTGTTGGCACTTTTTCTGAAAATGCAAACTGAGCATGTTAGCTTTTAATTTCTTGTACCTTTATAGCCCAAGCAGACTGAAAAGTGGTCTTGTGCTATGTTTTCCTTGAATCACACATCTGGAAAAAGCCTGTAGAAGAAAGTCCATGATGAGAAGACTGTTGTTGCTGTAAGATTTTTCTGTTGACATTTGTCAACATATCAACTACCTGCATTGTATTTTGTATAAATATCTTCAGTTAGTTTTTTTAAAAGAAACTGTCAGGTTAAAAGTACCAATTTCTTTGCCTTATGGACCATAGTTTGGTTTTGGTTTTTTGCTTATATTAATATGCTTTTTTTCCTCTTTACAAGAATAATTATTGAACCTGACAGTTCTCTTTTGGAGAAGATGCCACAGGTCATAACCACTTAAGTGTTTGTAATTAAGAGTTGTTCCTCTTCTGTGTTGGGTTGCTTCTATGACAGATAGTTGATCTGAAAAGGCTACTGTAACTGGTGTATAAAAAGCTAAAGGAAATTAAGACACCCCTTCAGACTCACATGGAGGTTATGGTTTCGAAACAACGCTGGGCTTCAAGTGTCTTACAGTGGTGGGTCCAAAGGAGAAATGCCTACTCATTAAGTAACAGACTGCTTGTCAGTTTTTATGTGTGGCTCAGTACAAGGCTGTGTCTTGTGTCAGAATTTCAGTACCACCAAATTACCATATTTAAATGCTACTGTCTTACAAAAGTGAATGTTATTTTAGGTGAGAAATTCTGTTTTCTGAGTTGTGAAAGAAATAGTTTTCTTGAGAGTAAACATCCATGAACTTAATATATTTCATGATTTCAGAAAGGCTTCTTAATCATGGGACATGATAAAAGTGAAAAAGTGATTTGTTCTCCAAAGATTTGATAAACGCTTATTGGAAAAAGTGTAAGTTTTTGCTTTAAATGAAAGTGCTTCTTCAGATACTTAATGTTAAACATCTTACTAAAAATCAGTAGTTTAAAATCCTGGAGAAATATCTAAAATGGCGAAAATTGAAGATTCAAAAGGAGATTATTTTTAACTACACCAGTATATTTTTGACCTCTCAATTGCAGCCCTGAATTTTCTCTTTTTCACTGCAATTCATATTCTGTGAAACTTCTTGTATAGGTTATATTTAAAGCTACGTTCACTTGCTTGAGTAAGTCCAGTAAATATTTTGTCATTAAAATTATATATATCTGCTTATGTTAGTGTGCTGTTTAAAATGAGACCACATTAAAGTAACCATGCAGGTATTTGTATTTGGTATGACAGTAGTGAAGTGGGGTAGCTGTATACTGTACCCGCATTCTGCGCTGAGCAAAATCACATGGACTTCCAGAAATAAGCAATGGTTTTTAAAAGCAGCTTTATTTAATGTTACAGCAGCAGTTAAGTGTCATTTGTACCATGTAATTATGTAAATTGGGTGCTAATAAATACTATTTTTCAACATTTTGTATTGTGTTCATAATACTATATTTTATCACAGGATGTGATCCCAGAGGGTACACTAATAGGGAGAAGTACACTTGGACAAGTTTGGAGGGGCATGGGCTAACTTTATGTGAGCTTCCTTTTGGACTGTGCAGTGCGTTACTGTTCACAGTAGTGTCTCAGTTTTTCTGTTCTCTATATGTCTGTTTTGTACTGCTCTGCCAGGTTGGCACTGTTCACATCCTACATCTTTTCATGCCCTTGCGCACAGTTCCCAGCGGCTTCATGGGGTGAACAGAAATGAGGAGCAGATATGGTGCAGTTGAGCAGGAGCTGGTCTGTTGGCGGTGCATGGATTGCAGCAGGACACAGAGCACTTCCTGGGGATAACATTCATGTAACATAAAAATAAGTGCTTGGTTGTGCCCGTGGGGAGAGGATGAGGGAGAGCAAACCACACAACACAGATGGTAGTTGCGTTGCTGCAGGACGATGCTCAGAACAGCACTGCTATGGGGGTGGTATGGGAACCTACACAGAACTGTGCAGAACAACTTGTTAGTGGGTTCATCACATTTTTTTTCTAGGCTTGTAGGTGGGATAAGCAAAGTTCTCATCTTTTCTTGATGGCAGATAAAATAAAATGTCTGATTTAGTCCTCATCCCCTCTCCCAGGAAAGGGAGAACTGCTGTATGAAATTACAATGCAGTTGCATTCACCCCAGTGTTCTGCCTCCAGAGAGAGTAGAAGATTCCTGAGGTACGGAGAAGAAAGATTTCACAAAAAATGTTGGGAGAGACCTCCTATGAAGGAGGCCTTAATGTCATTATGGGCTTGCCTATGGGACTAGATGATCTAAGGTCCTTTCTGACCCCTTGACGTAGTTTGAGGCCCCTCAAACAGTTCTCACTCCCCCCTCTTTCTTCCCCAGTCCCGGGGAAATGGGAAGGAGAATCAAAAGAATGCAACTCCCACAGGTTGA
>JASSUY010034608.1:0-20968 GCA_032466535.1 Forpus xanthops
TCTGAGGAAGAAATTCTTTAGTGTAAGGGTGGTGAGGCACTGGAATGGGTTGCCCAGGGAAGTTGTGAATGCTCCACCACTGGTAGTGTTCAAGGCCGGGCTGGACATAGCCTTGGGTGGCATGGTTTAGTGGGAGGTGTCCCTGCCCATAGCTGGGGGTTTGGAGCTAGATGATCTTAAGGTCCTTTCCAACCTTAACTATTCTATGATTCTATATACAGAATGGAGGATTTGTGAGTTAAACAAAAAAAAAACAATCTGAAAAAAGTCTAATATGCTCACCTTTCAATCAAACCTTAAATAACAGAAGACAAAACAAAAGATAATTCAGGTACTAGAAAGAACCCAGCTGTAAAAGTGAGGCCATTAGAACAGACTACGTACTTTTAGCAAAATATCACTATGAATTTGCCAATTCAGACACCATAACCATGCCTCCAGCCCACCGGAGGACAATACATGAAAGGCAGTAACAAGTTTATATAGCAGCCCGTTCTGCAAGTGAATAAACATGCACTTCATGGAACCTCTCTAATGATTTATCCAGAGAGCAACCTACTCACTCTGGAATTCAATAGTATAACTTCACTATGACAAATATATACATATTAAAAAAACCCTAGAATAGAAAAAATAAAAACAGGCAACAGACTGTATAGAAATTAAAAGACAGATAATTAGGAGTAGAGAGACTATGAGTTAGTATAATGAAAACTAACCAACCTAAGCAAGCATTCAAAACACTTTGTTACTAAGCTTTTACAATAAGTTCCACAGCTGATAGTTTCTTCACTAACCAGGGAGATTTCTAAGCTAAGAAATTTCACATAGAGGGATCACAAAGTTTTTGGAAAATGGAGAACTTCACCCATGGGTGCTCTGAAAAGAAAAATGCCTGCACAAATTAAATCTATTGAGAAAAAGGTGTTAAGATAATACAGAAAGTTTTTTTTTGTCGCAGTTGAATTTCATCTGCTGGAATAGTAAAGAGCTCTGGGAATACTTGAAAGATCTCCTGTAATCTTGCAATCTCCTCCCTTTCATAACAGCTACATACCAAGGTCTTACAAATACATATCTTAAGGAAAGTTTATTAAAAAAAAAAAAAATTTCAACTTATTTTCTGCCTATAACTTCCTTCTTTTCAAGAATCCTTTTTAATCACCTACCAAAGCCATCATTAGACACATCACTGCTCATTTAACTTTTTTAAACAAGTAACAGTCACTGTGAGATGATTATTTACAGTAGAAACAATAAACTTCAAGACGGAAGAAAGGAAAATACAATTACAATCAAGAAACCAAAAGCTAAACAAAAGGGAAGAAGCAACTATTTAGATTATCTACTGATACTTCTTCCTTAAAAAACAGGCAATCTATATTCTAGAAGGTGTGGTCAGAAAATAAGCTAGTGGTGATACCTGAAGAAAACTGTAATGATAGTGTGTCATCGCCCAAGTCGAGCTTGTAAAAAGTACAGTGACCTGAGATGATGTAGGTTGAAAGATACATTGTCATTACATGGAACACACTGGAAAGTTAGCAATGAAATTTGCTTTGCTCTCTGAAGCAAATCTCTTGGATGTGTATTTTTGATTGAAATAGTAGTATCTATATACAGTAATACCAGTTTGACAGAGATAGAATATGCTTGAATGTTTCATTTTAAAATCCAGGCAAATAGATATATGAAGGTAGACTAAGACTACATTTAATAATTAGAATTAGGCATTGATTCTTTATTGTTAAGCTGCCTAAAATAAAGCAATTCCTTGAAAACATTGCTTTGTTTAAAAAAAAACAATAATAATTAAAAAAAAAATATCATTAGTATTTACAATTTAAGTACTTGGCCTGCTTAAACCTTAATGAAATTAAAGTAGCTAGGAAATACTAGTGGGCAGTTAGCTGCTCAAAAATATGCATGAAAGACTTCAGATCATTTTTAAAAGGAAACAGGTAAATTACTGGGAACAGCACTTATTTCTACAAACACTGAAAACCAGCAAGACATTTTAAAATGTTCTGTGTTAAAGTCAATTAAGGAAATTCCTGTTAAGCAGCTTGTAACTGCAAAGTGCCTTTGACAGTCCAGTTTCACTGAAAAGCCAGCAAGTGGAATGGTCCCCATGTGCAGAGCATATACCCCAGGCACAACAAAAGAAGTTGGTCAGCTTCATTAGGGGAGAGGGTATAAGAAAGAGTTCTCCTGCCTAAAAAACACACTTCTTTATTTGACACAACCTGTAGAATTTAGACATGTTTACCTCTCTGTCAGGTACAAGTAATATTGGCTAGGTGCAAAAATACTGTGGAGGGGGTAAATGGTAAAGGGAAAAGGAGAGGTAACTGGATAGAGGGACCCAGACAGACAGATTGTGCAAAAGCTTGATTTCCTCCAGAGGTCAAACTAAAAATACTAGAGAGTTTGCAAGTAACAGTGGATTTGCCAGATATTTAGCTCTATAACAGAAAAATAAAGCCTCTTGTGTTTCAAGATCAGAACCAGGTCCCAAGGCTGAGCAACATGACTGGAATTCACACCTACTTTCTCATTTCTATTCTTTTGTTTGTTTGTTTGTTTGTCTCTGTTGTTTGTTTTGTTTTGGGGGGGGGTGTTTTGTTTTTTTTTTTGTTTTCGTTTTTCCACTTGGTAAGTATAGAAATAAACAATTCATTGGCAATTTGCCAAAAGATTATAATACATTTGGCTTATTTGTATTTTAAAAAACAATAAAAACAGAATATCAGTATGTTTGCCTTACTGGATGACAGGGTCAGGAGGCAAAAGGAATTCAGTGCTGTCTTCTTCCAGTGAAGCTTTGAGTTTCTTCCCTGTAGCTTTGCTGAGGGATGTTTTAAGCTTCTTTGCTAGTTTCTTAGGTGTGTTTGTTATACATAAAGACTCCTCCATACAGCAACTGTACACTTCAACCTTCACCTGGAAATCTGGTCTTGCTTCATCACTGAAGGGGAGGAAGTAAAAATTTCAGAGCATTTGTTAATAAACAGATTATGCAAGGAAGGAATGCTACTGCTATTTTATATATTAAATAACATGTCTTTCTAATCAAGGGAAGGAATGCCATAAGATTCAGGCAAATACATACATTAATATGGAGTGCACACAGGAGTAACACAATGTTGAAGTCATGAGACGGAGGTTATAATTAAACCATAAACAAATGCAAACAGGAAATTCAACGTTTAGGCTAAAAACTGAAAACAACCCTCCATGTTATGGAAATAGACAGACAAGACATTCAAATATACTTAAATCTGCCCTCTACTGTTATACCAAAATCATGATTGAAAACCTATCCATGCCTACAGCGCTAAATCAGATTGAGCTGTTTTAAAGGTATCTTAGTTGCACCTCATTCCTTTCACATTACTTCACATTTACAAGGGAAAAAAATAATCCTATCTCACTTACAACCAACAAAAATTGTCATTCATGACTTAACTTCTGTCCGCAGCTTATTCTTTCTCTTTTCGTTTCTATTGATTGCCTTGTTCTCAAGCTCAGGCATCAGACTGGAAGCCTGACCTCATCTTTCAGGTACAAATCATGTAATTACTCACATGCCCATAATGAAATCATTGTAAAGGCTTCTGTAAAAGAAAGTCTGTCTATCTCAGGGGATACAAGGCAAGTTAGACTGCCTCTTCTGCTTTTGTTGCAGTATTTCACAGAAAATTCTAATGGTCAAGTTTCATGTCTTTGAAGAAAATCTGACTTAAAGATCTACTTTCTCTCAATCACTCAGTTTTCAGGTTCTTTATTTAAAATTTTCAGTGGTTTCAGCTTTCCAGACAATCTTCCTCAAGAGACCAAATTTAAATTGCTAATATAAAAAATAAAGGGCAAGGGAGAGGGCAGTTAAGTACCTCTCAGGACTCTATTAAAAATTCTAAAGGCACAAAGAATTATGAGAACACCTTTCTACTGTTTTTCAGGTTACTTTTGAAGACAAGTGAATAATTTCCTGTCTAGTATTCTTCATATTCTTCCACTAGGACTGTGGCTGTAGCACATGTTCATAGGTGTAACAGAACATTAAGTGTGGAAAGAGATCATAGCCTTCTGTACAGAACAACAGTTGAAAAGGTTGGGTTCAATGTCCATGCCTATACTTTCGTAATTCTTTCAGGTTCTAGAAATAAACTAATTCTGTTCTTGAGGTACAAGTTTGTTTCTCTCTTCATAAAAAGAAAAATGCTTCAACATAGCAAAAAATGAAAAGTAGTACAGTTCAAGTGATACAATCAGCATCATTATGTGCATGAAAACCAGCCTTCCAGGGAAGGAGTTCCACTGACCACAAGACCTTTACTGATTCTTTTGTCCACGGAAAAACTTAGTGGACTTCAGTCAATCTTACTCATAGTCATACATAATTTCAAAAGAAACAGCAATATTGATACTTCATTCAACAAAAGTAAATTATACTCACAATATCGTTACATTTTCAAAACAGAGGTCTGTTATGGCTTTATCCACAATAGCCACCTCTGTATCAAAAACCTCAGCTCCCATTCTGAACAAACAAAAAACTGCATAGCGCTGTGATTCTGAAGAAAGCCAAAGAAATGTTTTATTAGCCATATTACATGTTGCAATAATAAATACTTCCAGTAAACAAAAGTAGAAGAAATGGTAATTCTGACCTATAAGGAACTACCCTCTAATTCTTCCCACCATAAATTTTCATCACTGGATTTCACAATAATTGAGCTATCAAAGCTGCTGTGAAGGTAAAGCAATATTCACAGAGGAAAAAAATGCCTACCTCTGCTCAACTTTTTCTGATAATCACTTATAGTTTGTGGTAGCAACATCAGAAATGTTAGTAAAAATTACCATTTTGTTAAATAAAGCTGATATTAAGCAAAAAAAAACTCTAACATTTGATCCAAAGCCTGTATAACTTTATGGATATGCTATATAGAATTAGAATATTTTGCCAGCTTCATCCCTCTGACCATATTGAAAATCAAAGTAAAATCAATGCCAGGTGACAGCTGGAACAGATTTAGGGTTAATCTCCATGACACAGCAAAACACGTGCATTTGAAGACTATACAGTAGTATATTTAACACTAACATACAAACTTTTATTTAAATTTCTCACTGGAAACAAACTCCAATATACTCTCTCAAGTGTAAACAAGACATAGGACAACATGTTTAATCACAAGTTTCTCAGCTATCCATTTAATAGCAATATTTTTTTGTTGCTTCCTCAGGAATTTCTCCTTACGAGGACTTTTTAGAGACTAGGGTCTAAACATTCCAAACCACAGAACTTTGAACTAACACAGCTTGCCTCAGCCAACAACTTGAATAGCAACTACAGAGAGTAAAACATGGACATACTGAAGGTCAAAGAAGGGGTTAAAATGATTACAGACTTCCCCATCCAGTTTAAATTTACAAGCATAACCAATTGTTTAGCACAGTAGTTATTACATCTTACATACTTTCTTTATTGTTGAAGTGATCAGAGCCTTTCCACATTAATGGTATTCGAATATCTAAAGAGAAAAAAAAAGGTGAAATTAGGTTAAAGCCAATACTGCAGATCTGTGATCAAAACAAATTACAAAAAGTGTCTTGTTTCCTTTCCTAATGTTCTGGAGGTAACAGGACCTTCTACCCAAAGAATAGTGTAACTGTTTCAACTTTATTACCAATTTCAAAAGAAAATTCATTAATTAGTTCATCTTGAAATGTCATTTTCTTTTAGAAATGCTAGAATAAACAATATTTTAAATCTCATTTGAAAGTACCTGAAATGACATTTCACAGTGGCTGTGTAACAGTTCTGAGAGAACACAGAAATTCTGAGCACATTATTATGCAGATGTAAACTGAAACTCTTTTGCCTTGTGCTGGAAACCACTTATAGATTCATAGAATCATAGAATAGTTAGGGTTGGAAAGGACCTTAAGATCATCTAGTTCCTACCCCCCTGCTACAGGCAGGGACACTTCCCACTAAACCATGTCATCCAAGGCTATGTCCAACGTGGCCTTGAACACCGCCAGCGATGGAGTATTCACAACTTCCCTGGGCAACCCATTCCAGTGCCTCACCACCCTTACACTAAAGAACTTCCTCCTTACATCCAATCTAATCTTCCCATTTAAGTTTTAACCCATTACCCCTTGTCCTCTCACTACAGTCCCTAATGAAGAGACCCTCCCCAGCATTCCTATAGACCCCCTTCAGGTATTGGAAGGCTGCTATGAGGTCTCCACGCAGCCTTCTCTTCTCCAGGAAGAACAGCTCCAACTCTATCATCCTATCTTCATACGGAAGGTGCTCCAGTCCCCTGATCATCCTCGTGGCCCTCCTCTGAACTTGTTCCAACAGTTCCATGTCCTTTTTATTTTGAGGACACCAGAACTGCACACAGTATTCCAAGTGAGGTGTCACGAGAGCAGAGTAGAGGGGCAGGATCACCTCCCTCGATCTGCTGGTCATGCTTCTTTTGATGCATCCCAGGATAGGGTGCAGGCTCATGTTCATTCTCTCATCAATCCAATTGCAAGAAGAAAAACTTCCTGGTTTAATGGAAAGACTGGTATACTTATACTGCAAAGACTTAAGTCTTGTTTTGCTAACTACAGAGAAAATATCACTTATAATCACATTCCTAGTTAGAATTGTCTAAGTTGGCACAAAAAGTTTAGAACTTTTTTTTTTTAATTCAAATATCCTTCTACTTCAGAGTCATACTAGAGAGGCAATTACAGACCATTATTTTAAGTCTTGCACTTGCCATTTTAATTTTAGAAAAGTATTTTCTTCAACAAATTTTCCAATTTATCTACTCACTCCAGCAGAGTAGAATGACATTTTCCTCCAGCTTCAAGGACTCGGGTCTATGTATAATGTTTCTTATTAGTCCCTTGTTGAAAGACAAATGCAGCGGGGCCTTTATAAACCCAAAGTTCTTTTTTTAAGTACAGTGTTGTTTAAAAGTATATGCAATATATTAAGTGACACATGATGGCAGCAGTGAACAGCACTAGCTCAACTGAATTTTGGTAAAAATTTTTAATAATGTTATAAGGAAGCACTGCTGTCTCCAGTGTTGATCTCCATATGAGACTGATGGAAAAATCTACATATAGTATGATAAAATGCAAAACAGTAGTGGTATTTTGGCATGGTTGTCATGTATTCTGACAGGGTTTTACCCGCAAAACTTACTGTGAAAGTGCATACAGTCAGTGTTTCAGAAGTTATAGTAAATAAAAAAATAAAATGTAAGCTGATTTTGATTATATTATAGGACATATTATACACACTATTTCAATTCTGAAACTGACAAAATCATCTCTTTTAAAGTGTTCATGAAAACTAATGAATTTTCAACAATAAAATGCCAGCATACAGCTTTAGA
This sequence comes from Forpus xanthops, assembly GCA_032466535.1. Lineage (NCBI taxonomy): Eukaryota > Metazoa > Chordata > Aves > Psittaciformes > Psittacidae > Forpus > Forpus xanthops. The sequence continues at coordinate 7,419 of JASSUY010034608.1, forward strand.
CTGCCGCAACTTCCTAAAAATCAATACATCACCACATTCTGAAACTGCCATTCAAAGACACATTTGCATAGTAAGAATTTCTAAAAATAGTTTTTTTAGAATAAGGAAACAAGTAGTTTCATAGAATCACAGTATTGTTAGGATTGGAAAGGACCTTTAAGGTCACCTAGTTCCAACCCCACTGCTATGGGCAGGGATGCCTCACACTAGACTATGTCACATGAGGTTCTGTCCAACCTGGCCTTGAACACTGCCATGGATGAAGCATTTATCACTTCTTTCAGCAACCCATTCCAGTGCCTCCCCACCCTCACAGTACAGAACTTCTTCTTTATATCTAACCTTAATCTCTCCTGTTTAAGTTTAAACCCATTACCCCTATCACTATATTTTCATGTTTCATTAAAACAGTTACAGAAATCTCTCTCAAAGTTTAAAAACATACATGTATTTATCTCTGTCAGAGATAAAGCACAGAATGTTTCTTTCTGAAAAGACAAAGGTCTTAAATTTACATAAGTATGTGAAAATAATTACAATAAAAGCTTTTTTTCACCTTTAATCATAGCAAACTATGAATGACAATTTTCATGTGCTCAATAGATCTTGTTAACAGTTAGATTATTAGGTTAAAGATTACTCCTGTATGCCACTTTCAATATCATGCAAGCTGAAAAATTTGTACCTTAGAAAATCATCAGGCTACAGATAATCAATTGCTTGAACAAGTTTCCAACATGTTACTTGTAAATCAGTTTTCAATTCATTCTTGGATTGAAAGTGCTGCCATTTATCAAAAGCAAAGATCAATTTTCACACACCTTAATTTCAGTTACCATTAGCTGTAAATCCCTGTGGATTCAAATTGAACACATTCGAACACTACAATTAATCAGATTTAAAGCCAATGATTTCTTTTTAAACTTACTTTAAATTATGATTATGCTTTTTGATCAACATTTAATGTATTATCTTCTGACAAAATAATTGATAACATAAATATATAATTTATTCACTCATGTGGGGGATAAGTAAGTAAAAATAATACAAGTGTGAAAATCTGCAGATCAAGGAATGTACTCCCCACACAGTATCTGACATACAGTTGCTTTCTGTGGGAGTACATTCCTCAGTACTCCTGCATAGCTGCTCCTGAACTTTTAGTGTTGGCCACATGATCACGCTTTTTTTTGGTAATAGTTTAAGCTTCTGGCATGTACTAAGCATATGATACACTAATATATTTATAAGCAGATGGATTACTTTCCCTAAAAAAAAAAAAAAAAAAAAACACAACTGTATCTTCAGTTCTTAAATTACATGCCCTGTCATATTACATGGACTACCACTCAGTCCTTTATTTCCAGCCTCTCCCAGATAATTCAGTCACGACATCTCCTGATTCATGCTGCTTGTATTCACAACTACATTCTCAACAAGGAAGGCACATGCACACACGTATGCCTTCCAAACACACAGGGCAGCTTCAGTTTCAAAAACACTTAAGATTGGCATAAAAGAGAGGAGAAATGTAACACGCTGGTTTGCTACATAAGGATTGGGAAAAACAGGGAAAGAATAACGGGACATTACAGTATGTGAACATATTGCAGCTGTGGAAGCAGACAGGACCTGGTTTGGCATGCTAAATTGTCACAGGGTAATGGGTCAGAGGGCAACAAAAGAAGAAACCAAGGAGGCATTCATCTATCTTGCCCAGAGGCTCCTCTCTTGCTAAGCACAAACAAGCCTGTCCCCACAATTACTTCTCAGGTACCAGATTTTTCTCTTCTTAGGCAAAAAAACGTGGAAAATGAGTAAATTACAGTGGCTCTATAGACAGCATAAATCTCTCAGTAAAGGTAAAGAACATAATTTAGGCTTTCCTGCTGTAAAACAGACCTGACTAATCTTCCTGGCACAAGTATCTGAAGAGTGCAAGGCATGGCAGCACCCCAGCACTCACAAATTTGAATTCACAAGGTAGCTGATGTCTCTCACTGCTCTTCACCTCCATCTGTGCCATACTTCTGAGGACCATAACCTCCAGCTTGAGAACCACAACCTCCATCTTGAGAACCACTATGTTAGTAACTGGACAGAATCGTTACCAGACAGCATATAATAGGAAGTGGTGTATTTTAACCTTCTGTTGTCTTGTCCCATCAAAAAAACAGCTAAATGTTTCATATCTTAAACAAACTTCTCACATTAAAATACAGGCCTTACACAATTCTGATTTTCTAGAGATAACAAAAGTAGATTATATGATCTTAAAGACTTCACTGCAGATAACTCTACAAATTCAAAGAAAGGTGCAACCACAGCACAGACAGACAAGCAAATGCTTTCATCCCACTACCACAAGGAGGAAGGACAGACGCATTCTGCAAACAGCTGTGCTGGCAGAAAACATTTCTGAACCATGAGCTCATCACTCTTCTACTAGAGGTTACCTTGCTTAAAGATATATCAAAACATGTGGAATTAACCTAAACAGTTTTAAGTAGTGAGCCCTCCAACACTATTTTATTTTTAACTAGGCAGGTCAGGAAGCACAAACAGATCTCTTCGCAGAACTAGCATAAAAGCCACAATGAACAACTACAGGAATGCTGAATGTAGCAACATCCAATATTGGCACACACAGACAAAATGGTAAATTCATAGTGCTGAAGTTTGAGAACTGGCTAAGAAACAGTATAGCGGCCTACTGGAAATGATTGCTAAATATTCTTCTTGATAGTTTGCAGGGAAGCCATACCACTATACCTTTGCTGTAGTAACGTAATCTGCAGTAATTAGATAACATTTGCATATTAGTCACAATTCTGCCCTCAATTCCTTAGCCACATCCTGTATGATCCCTTCAAAGTTTGTCTTCGCTGGGAGAAAAAAAAAAATTCTCAGCACATTCACACTTACTTAGCTTTGAAATGTATTCAGCACCTCATGACAAATAGAAAGAAAGTATTTTCCACTGTGAAAGCCCCTGAACATAAAATGGAAATACCAGGTAGGATCTTTAAAAGCACGTGCGTGACTTAGAAGCACAAGTCCCCTTGAAGCACAAGAGGATTTATGCCCCCCACATACACACTTTAAAAATACAATCTTGTTTGTACATTTTGTATTACAAGTTACTTTCCAGCAAATTAGCTCCCATAATTAACTAAATACCCAGCCACTTACCTGATATAGCAACCTTTGCTTTGCATGCCATCCGGTCTTTTCTCCCATTTTCTGAAAGCCTGCCAAAAAGAAGAAAAGAAAAACAAGGCTTGAGATCTGTGCATTCAGACTTCTAAAAGTCAACCCTTTAAACATCAAAAAGCATCAGTGTTTTCATATTATAGCTCATTTCAAATGCTTTTCTTTTAAGTTAAATTTGGTATCTCTGGTTTAAGATATGAGTCATTAAGATTCTTGAGGATAATCTGGAAGGAAGGTACACCATCAATTTTCTTAATTCCCTAGAAGATTTTACTCCAAAGCTTATTTAACTTAGATATTTAAAGACAAGTAGATTTATCTTTCTTGTCTCTTCTAGCTCCAACAGAATTAAATATGTTATCAACTTTTCTCCTGCTGTACATATCAATGAATAAGCAACTTAATTTATCAGTTCTATTATTGGTTAGAGAATTGCTACCTCCTCTATTAAAAGACTAATTATAAAATGTTGCATTCTTACTATTGTGTTTTTTATATGGAGACAGTCTGCTAAGCAGCCAGAGTATAGATCTCAAAGTTAACCTTGAATCAAAGCAATCTATAGATAATGAGTAACAATAGAACGCTTTCCTTATATATGCTACTGCTTCTAACTCCTAACCAAATAAGGTGAAATGAAATTTTTTAGCTGCTACCAATAACCTGACTTCAAGAGACAGTTCTAATATCTTCTGAACTCACAGATTACAGACACATAACAAGAAATGGGCAAAACTAATTTGAAAACCCTAGAATTTCCTCTCTAAGACATCATCATTTTTATCTGGATTAAGCTTGAACCAAATTCTAGTCTTGGGCAAATGCTAAAAGAACTGCAAATGCATTATCAGCTATTAAAAATACGATCTAAATGATAGAGAAATAACTCTATATCATGCACGTCTTCTTATGACCTCCACTGACAATTCAAAGTATCCCTTAAGACAGACTCTAAGCAAAGCATGACAGATACAAGTCAAGTAGAAATACAACTCAATATTACTGTAAGAAAGCAATACAACTGTTCAGATATATCTTCAAGTATTTCTGCCCTGTTCCAGACGTGTGTTCTAGCCATCACCGTTCTGCGGTCAACAACATCAAAGACAGAGGGTTGAGTAAATACCTGATAGCATTCCATCATTAAAAACATAAATTAAAGATGAATTGCTATAAAGGTCTTCACCTTAGTAGAAAAAAGCAATACAGTTCTGATAATTACAGAACATCACACATTAGAAGTGCTAGTTTACAGAATCAGTTTTCACGATAATGGTTGATGTAGTCAGAAAATGCAGTTCTTTCCTTCAATAATCTCCTACAAGGCCACATCTGCAATAGCAAAAGTAGCAGGACTGCTCCTATAGATACAATTAACTGGAGCTAAGCATGTACTTGAGGATTTTCTATGCTAAAGTGCAATGTAGGATTTCATTAAAGCAGTAACATAAGAGTAGTGACTCTGCACCATGATTCTCAACACTGCATCCAAAACATATTTCATTATGCAAAAATTATGACACTATTCAAATAAACACTCTTCATTCAAGAATTAAAATGTAAGAATCTTTTCAACTAGACAGTTTTTCCTTCATATTTATTACTTTGCTGTACTTAACAGAAGTGGCCAGCAGAGGGTACCAATTAACCATGATGCTCCCATCATTCAAGTGATCTCAACAATAGAAAGAATGAAAAAAATAGGTGTATTCTTTGACAGTTTTGTTCCTTCAGATTTAGCTAGGCTACTTTTCATATGCTAAAGGTAATCAATCAAATCTGACTATTTTGTTATCCGATATTCAGATGCTGAATTGCAGTTTAATTTCAATAAAATCTATATAGAAAAACATTACTTTCATTTCATTTTTTAAAGTAAAAGGAAGATACTGGAATGGTCTTATAAAGTAACATTTTAAGGCAACAGTAATGTATGCTTGTATGGGGGAAGACAGAAAGAAGGGTTTAAATCCACTTTTCTAGACAGGCTGCTAAGACATGACGTAAGCAAAAGTCTTCCTCATAATGCTTCATTTGAATTTGAGCTGTTACTCACTGTTCTTTGGTTCTGCATGAGATCAGCTCTTCTTTCTGGTTCTGTAGTTCTGTCCTGTATGCAAGTATACGAGCATTGCAAACCATCAGGTTTTTAACCGCTTGCAAGAGTTGGTCTTTTTGTGTGCTCACTGCAAGTAGTTTACAGATACCTTCTCGCATGCGGATTTCAAAGTTAATCTTCTCTTGAATGTCATACTCCTAGATACGAAAAAAAAAACAACAGTATGCAGAATTTTTAAACAAGCTCTACTTATTTCACAGTTGCAACATAAAACCCTATGTTTTAACAACATGCCGTCATTACAATGGTTATTAAACATAAAAAGTTTCTCTTTTCAGGAAAAAAAAGAGTAAAACACAGGATGTAGCAGACTGATTCTATCCATTAAGCATGCAAATTCCATGGTAGCTAACCATAGCATCTAAAAGTTACTAAAAGTTTACATGCCTCAAGGTGTCATTCATAGGATCATAACCTATGGTTCCCTCATATGGTCACTGAGCAAAGCTTATAATTTAATAACCCACTTTTTACAGTACTCCCTACTAGAATAAACCCTAAACTCTGGAAAAATGTCAGAAATATTTCTGATTTAATTTCTCATTTAAAATATCAGAAGTTCAACCTCATTACTTCTCTGACTGGTCGATATAAACTTCACTTCTGGTTGATATAAAATTTGGGTAACACGGGAAACAAAAGAAAAAAAATAATAATATCACAATACTTGACTCTGAACTGAAAGTCAGACAGATGTGGTAGCTTCAACACCACACAAGCATCACACCTACTTGATGACACAGTCATAGAATCATTGAAAGGTTTGGGCTGGAAAGGACTTTTAAGATTACCTAGTTCCAAGCCCCTGCCATAGGCAGGGACAGCTCCCACAAAACCATGCCACTCAAGGCTCTGTCCAACCCGGCCTTGAACACCGCCAGCGATGGAGCATTTACCACTTTTTTGGGCAACCCATTCCTGTGCCTTACCACCCTCAAAGAAAATAATTTCTTCCTTACGTCCAACCTAAATTTCCCCTGTTTAAGTTTGAAGGCATGACCTCTTGTTCTATCACTACAGTCCTAGTGAAGAGTCCCTCCCCAGCATCCTTGTACAAGATAAAGTGCTTTTTCCACATTCAAACCAGTGCAGGATAAAACAATGCACGAACACCTCCACATCCCTAGCACCTGCTTCTCTATACATACTTTTTCTAAGTACTTGTCCTTGAAGAGAAGCAAATAGCTTTCATCAGTCTTCTTTTATTCCAGTTAATATCTTACACAGCTATGGAAACTAAGCAAAGCTTACACCTGTCCCTAAGAAATAATTACTCACTCTTTGAGCCTAAACTACTAATACATCGCTGTTACAAACCTGAATTTCATTTCAGAAGAGTAAAAAAGCACCTCCCCATAACATTTCCAAGGGCAATAGACATCTGAACTGACTCAGTACAGGCTGTGGCTCCTCTCCAGGTTTATCACGTGGTACATAACTACAGTGAGGAGATAAACTCTCCTAGTTCAGGGCATCTCCATATATCAGGACTAGCATTAAATGATTGTTAGACCATAGCTTAAGTAATTGCATGATATAAATCTCATTTGAAGGAATGACTTAGCAATTGGGAGTGTATGAAGTTCTTCATGCCTACCAAAAAATAATTAAAATATAAAAAAAAAATTGGCCAGCTCGTTTTTTTTTTTGTTTGCTTTCAGTTCCTTCTAAAAATACAAGCACACCATCTGGACTCAAGGAATGACGCAGCACTGTTTTGCCATATGCTGTCTAGTAAGGCACTGTTTCCCTTGTGATCTCCGTCCTTTCCCCACCAGTTGCAGTATAATCCAGACAAGATTACTAACAGCTGTTGAGATTTTCAGCCCCACACTCAGGAACTGCCTAAGCAACACTTTCAGGAAGAGACTAGGTATTCCCAACCTAAGTGTACCTAGGACATAAGAAAATTTCAAGGATTGTCAGTTTTACACAGTGGAGAAGTCACAAAACAACAACAAAAATCCCACAACTACAGATACTAATGAAGGCAGGACAGACTGAAATTTTACTTTATTTAATTGATATTTAAAAACAAGCTTTCAGAATCTTATTCAAAGTACACTTCTGATTTATTAACGCTGTCCCTTACATCTAAATCCTATAGGTCTACTATATATATTTAAAATGAGCAAGTGGTCAGGCAGCAAGTATTCTAAAACAGAGTATGAAGGCAAGATACTAGCTTGGGAGTTTTCTAGCTAGACACAGGAACGAGTATTTGTCACAACTGACAGCAATAACCTTACAGATACAGTTGAGTGCAACTAATTCAGGTTTTTAAGTGATTTGATGTTTAAGAAAACCCTTATGAATAGGAAAATCAATGGCTAAAAAAAATTAAAAAGTTAGAAGGGATCAGCTTCACATTCCGAGTCCCTGAGCAGGGTACGCAGGGAGCTCACCCCCAAGGCAGCATCACCTCTGCCCGGAGAGCCATCCGGCACCTTCCCTAGCATACGCCGTGCCCTCACCGATCCGCACACCTCCGCTGGGGGACTGATGCACCGCACCAACCCGGCCCCGCGGAGGTCGATTGTCGCAGGGACCCTACTCCTACCCCACGTGCAGGCCGCTGGCGCAAGGGACACGCCAAGCTCTGCGACAAGGCAGGCTCCTGCCCACCGAGGGCCGCCCGCCGCTTGCAGTAGGAGGGAGCGTTCGTCGGCCCGAGCCGTCAGCTCACAGCGCCGGGCCCCGCGGCGGAGCAGCTCCTTGTCTCGGGGAACTGCCCCGTCCCCCGGCGCCGCCACTCCCGCCCCACTCTCCCGCCCTGCCCACGGGGTGCGGGACACCCGCGCTCACCGGCTCCTCGCCACCGGCGCCCTGCACGCGCCGCCGCATCCTGCTCCCTGGCGCTGCCGCCGTTCAAAACTCCCGCCCCCCGGCAACGGCCGCCGCGGTCCCGCCCACTCCCCTCGAACGCCTCCAGGACTGCCGCGTTCTGTGGCAGCCCCGGGCCCGGGCAGCCTGCGAGCGGCAGCAGAGCGGCAGAGCAGCCCGTGGGAACGGGAACGGGAGCGCGGCGGGGGTCGCGATCCACCCTGTTCCCCTCCGCGCCAACAGAGAGCTGGCAGCGCCCTGGTGCTGAGGGGAGCTGCGGAGATGCAGTACTGGCTATAGCTGATAGTGGTGGTGGTACTAACTCCCAGGTACTTAGCTGGAGTAGTGAATCATACCATATATATATTGCCATATCATGCCAATACCTTTCTCGGCTCCCTGCTGCTTTGTTCTCCGCTGATTTACTTTTATGAAATAGGCTGATGCCAAATTTCTCTGATGAATGTTCTTTAAACGAGGGGGAAGGAGAGGCTCTGAGCCTCTCCTTCCCCATCGGCAGCTCCTTACGCAGCCATCCCTGCTCTGAAACCAGCCATGAATTTTTAACCATGTTCTCGGGTTTCTGCAGTTCACTTAATTATGCATCTTCAATATGTTGGTACTTCAATAGCTTAGCTAATAGCATAGATTGTGGAAAGTATATTACACTATTACAGATTAAAATAAAAGTGTGATAATTATTCACTATTGACTGGAGAGGAATAGGAGCCATCTCTCTTGTTTGCTGCCAGTTCTGCAGCTTTGGTTATCTGCAGAACATACAGCAAATGAGCCAGAATTACATCTTCCATCCATGCCTCATCCCTGATTTTGTGGCTTTCCTTGCTGAATTCCTCCTCGGTGGGTGATGGTCACAAATACGGATCCTTGTCACTTCGCACATGGTTGTCAACATTTGCGAGAAGTGAATGTGCTGGAACAAGTGAGATACACAGTGTTGCTAACAGCTTTCCACAGAAGACAGAAGTCTCCTGGCTAACATATGCTTATTTAAAATAAAAGGCAGTTAGAAGGGAAGATTTGAAAAGCCTCTTTTCTTAATCAGGAATTCACATCCCGGCAGCTCTGCTTGTCCCCTGACATTCACAATCAGGGCACAAATGAAGGGGGCCAGCCTTCAAGGAAAATCATGAACTTCTGGACCAAAGGTGGAATTCCTCGGTGGAATGCAGAGGACAGGGAGCTATGTTGCCCTTCACAGCATTTGAGTCTCACCTCAGGGCAGAGATAGCAGCAGCAGCTGTTCAGCAGTTTCTGTTTCCATCTTGGGCCACGTTCCTGAGGGTAAGGAGGCATTCTGATATTTGTATATTGAAATACCTTCATACCTCGCTGAAGTCTTTTGCATACCACTGGCAGGATGCATGCTACAGCAGGGAAGCCCTACCCTAGGTTATATATTTAGAGACACTACAGTTTTTCCCATTTTTAGATACTCCCCCCTGTTCTTTAGCTACTGCAGCTTTCCCAAAAGAAGTCTTTCTGCACTACATCCAGTGAAGAAATCTTGTCATGAAGCCAAATGCTTTTGCTTATTCAAGGTATGATCCTTACAAGCTGTGCATGTACAGCCAAGATATCAAAGAGTGAGTTTGAGGCAGATTGAATGTAATCCTGGTGCCTTGTGCATCCTAGCAGAAGCCTCGTTTTCATCTCTGCTAGAGTTCAGGATTTCAGACACATCAAGAGACCATCAAAAGAGGGGAGAACAAGAGATGCCAAAGCAGAGTACACTTTTGCCTCACAGTAAGGCGTACATCTTAAGGTGAGATCTGATCTCTCTTGAATCAGTCAGGCATGGGATCTGAGCCTCAAAAAATTCCAAATAAATATCTGGTCTACAGAGGAAAACTAGGAACAGGAACATGTCATGGAGAGACCATTCCTGGAATTAAAACCAAACACGTGAATGTTTCAAGTTAACTGAACTGCATTATTGCTGAATCAATGCTTGACAAAAGTAACCAAGGAGGAGCTCCAGTCTCAATAAGTATCAATTACTGAGGTTTATGTAAACTATGGGGAGCAGATGGAAATTATAGCCTTACCATATAAATAAACAAATAAGGAAAGAATCCCTGTAATTCTGTGATACCAAAATCCATTCATCAACTCACAAGATAGTGCGCTGCCATAGAAAGCTAATAAAATGTGCAAAAAAAAAACCCCACACTGAAACACTTTCCACCCAAGTGGTTCATCACTCCAGATTAGACTAGAACAAACCACTGGTTCAAGTTTTCCAGAAGCACTCCTCCCTGTGAGAACAGCTATCTCAGGTTTGCACCAAAAGGGCTTTGTTAAAAGCCAGGGTGGCTACCACAAATGCAGTAAAATATCAATGCAAAAGGACAAGTTATGCCCCAACCCATTTCAGGCAATCAGCATCTCTAAAGCCATCTTTGCTGGTGGTGTAGATAGCTCCTAGGAATCTGTGGAAGCTTTCCAAGAATTTTAGATGCTAATTAGCATGGTTTTGCAGTACAGTCTGTTCAGAAAATCCTAGTCTTAATAAGTCCCACAATGTGACTACTAACAGCATAAAGAGTCGTGCCTGCAGCCCTTACATATTTCTACTGACATTGACTTGAATTGGAACCCTTAAGAAATCAGTGGGAGTCAAACATGTAGGACTCAGTCATAATTAACTTGAATAGTATCTTCTCAAGCTCAGTGCATATCTGCTCTTTAGCTAGTTCAAATGCCCAGTTTTCCACTACGTTAGAAACATGTTACTGCAAAATCTGCTTTTCACGCTCTTGCACCTGCTTCTGCTTTGGTCTTTCTTTGCATTCACTTCCTAAAGACATTTTTTTTTCTCTATAAAATCAAGCTTCATAATTCACTTAATCTGTCAAATGCTTAATTAAAAACTCAAACATTTCACAGAAATTCTAGTCCTTTCTCCTAAAGGAACATGAGGCTTGGGCTTTAAGTGGCATTTCTGCAGGTGCTATATCATGCAAGAAGATCTCCCCGCACACCAAGTCCAACTCCAGCTACACTGTCCTGCTCTTGCAGTACGCATCCAAACTAGAAATGAAGAAGGCTTTATGTATCTACATTATTCAGAGATTTAGGATTAAGCTAGCAACTATTCTGCTCCCTAATTTAAGAGTCGTCCCACTAGACAGCAACAAAAAAAAACGAAGCATTGTAACTGTATTCTTCTCCAGCCAAGCCTCTACCATGGGGCAAAGAAACAGAAGGCACAGCCTACAAAACAAGGAAAAACCTGTGCAGTCGCTGCTTCACTAGTGCAGAGAAGCCAGAAGCAGGCAGGGTAAATTAAACAGGGGATCTGTACCCTGCATCCTGGGGTTTCTCAAGTGAATTTTTTTTTTCAGATGAATCACACCTTCACACCATTCTTTTATTTGCCAATTGCAAACCATTTGGCTTCCTTCTAGTATTAGGGAAATTGGACAGCAGAGGAACGATCATTGCCTATCTAAATCACAATTCTGATTGAGTGTTACATCAGCATATTATTTTAAATGTTGGGCCCATCATTTTGGTTTAGCAGGTACAAAATGTCTACACCTACTCTTGACAGCACTGCAGTATTTTTCTTAATTTTTTAGTTCCTACAGCTTGCTACACCTACTCCTTGAATATCATGAGAGTGTGCCAGTAGAAATCTATTCAGTTCCTATTCAGATTTATCCTAAGTGGAAATATATGAAGGGTTGTAGTGGACACATGGAAAAGTATTTTAAAGGCTTTTTATAACTGACTTCTTTAAACTAAAAACCATATTGTTGCCACTGATTGCCACTAATTTTGATCACCAGGACATAAAACTATTACAGATCGGTTAAATGGGCAGAGACTCTAGAATCTAGGCTGTTTACCTGAATGCTTAGGGGTAAGTTAGCTTAACCTGGGGGTAAGTTAAAAGGCAAAATGATTAACCCTGGTAACTTATTTCTTTATTTCAGCCTGCTGAGGTCAGTTGAAGTCTTTCCATTCACTTAGCTTGGGCAGAAGCTCAAGGTATAATCCTGTGAAACATTAAATATGGGTAACTACCTTATCACCATGTGCTTCTGATTCAATTCAGATAAGGTAAAAATTAATCATCTGTTCAATGACAGTGAGCTAAAACCTAACCATAACAAGGCAAAAGCAATGACAAAAGTTTGTAGGCTTCATTTTACTTAACTGAGCAGTGTGAAGTAGCTATCTTCTCTAAGGTAGTCATGGAATCAGTCACTGAAGATGACAGCTTAAAACATGTGGATGCCTAAATTACCTAGGATGTATCATCCTAATCTTTCTCTGATAATTAGACACAGAAGCCAGAATAGAGTAAACTCTCATTATTTCAGGTGTTCTAAGATTAATTTTACCCTGAGAGCTTGCTCATCTTCTGCTCGAGGGTTTTTAATATTCTGCAGTCCTCCTTCAACTGCTTCAGTGCTCTAGATTGCATGAGAGCCATGTCTCTGCATGACGCCATCAATAAAACTTTGATACCAGCTGCTTCAAGGAACTATTTTGTTGATCATTGTACATTCCTGTAGGATTTCTAAAAGAAACTGTAAAAGGCTGAAAAAGTACATGGAATTGTTTTTCCTTTTTTCCAGAAAAGTGTCCAGAAACCATCTCCTCCCAGTATTCCTGATGTCTGTTTCTTTTTGAAATTCCTCCAATACTAAATTACTGTAGCCTGTCTAAATTACTGTATATAAATGCACTCAAAATATATTTTGTAACAGAAATAGTAAGTTATAAAAAAATTTATCCCCGTATGAATTTGGAAAACAATTTCTGAGATCAAACCTAAAACCTTAAAAGTAAAATTAAATACCACATTAAGACTTTAAACTGCAGTTTGATGATCCGCTATGTCTTAAAGTTGTTCATGTACATGAGAAGTTATAAAGTATGGTTTACTGAGGTAGACCAGTCACATGTATTCCTCTTTTTCTGCTTGGGGGCCCACGGGCATTGATTTTGAAGCCAATTCGCATGTGGTTCACGCATAAGTACAGAATCAATGCCATCAGAATTATCCTGAAAATAAGGATCCTCAGAGGTGATTGACAGCTTCACTAGAAGCCTTCCTGCAGCTGAGAAGACACTTAATGTGGACACACAGTGTCTAACAAAGCACAAGTTTTGCAGCTTTTCTCTAAGTTTAGAAATTTATACGGTCTCTCTTTTTTATATGACTTCCTATCTTCACAGCAGTTGAAGGAAAAAAATTATTTACAATTCCTCTCAACATCAAAGTTGGTTGAAATAGGATGAGAGCTGGGGCTGTTCAGCCTGCAGAAGAGAAGGCTGCGTGAAGACCTCATAGCAGCATTCCAGTATCTGAAGGGGGCCTATAGGGATGCTGGGGAGGGACTCTTCATGAGGGACTGTA
>JASSUY010034609.1:0-22406 GCA_032466535.1 Forpus xanthops
TAGTGGGCATGACGTGCTGTGGTATGGAATACCTCTTTGGTCAGTTTGGGTCAGGTGTCCTGTCTTTGCTACCTCCCAGCTTCCCCTACTCCCTGGCAGAGCATGAGACTCAGAAAGTCTTTGGTCAGACTAAACATTATTGAGCAGCAACTAAAAACTTTGGCATTATCAGAGCTGTTCCCCAGCTGGAAGTCAAAAGCACAGCACTGCTCCAGCTACTAAGAAGAAGAAAAGTGATTACTACTGCTGAATATAGTCTTTGTAAAGGCAACAGATCTGTAGACATGACAACGTTGGATCATAAGCTCCAGAAATACAATGTACATTTTAAGACAGCTTTACATTACTTATTACTACTAATGTTTTCCTGATCACCTTTATCATAATTTGCCATTAAGATGACTCTACACCCATTGTTAGCAATGAAAATTTTACAGTGAAAAGTATAGTTCACACACAGTTGAAATATTAGAATGCTAGGGTCCAAAGAAATTCACAACCTGAGAACCTAAGTCCTCATGCAAATACATGAGCCCCAGTGCAAATACATGATCTACACCTGAAAAGGAGCAGAACACCAACAATACTATAACAAAGCCTCTTTCCAAAATCCTCTTACAGACACTATGATCCACAAATGGGAATTTAAGACACTGAAGAGCAATGTACTGCCAATACATTCAAGGTACTGCTGCAGAAGATCTGTGTGCAATGAAACTTCTCATCACATTTTGGTATTAGAGCAGTTTGGTGCATTTTCTCACATGTCTTAAATAATAATATGAAACTGGATAAAAATAATACAACCAGCTAGCAGCACTTTATAGACATTGTCAAAGTTACTAACAGCAGCCTGCAAAATACAAGGATCATCAAAAGAAAAACACTTTTATCAATGGTGGAAAAAGGAAGGCCAGCACAGCAACCTGTGACACACAACTATAATCGCGTTTGCTAGCAACTGGTGTTCTGAACTGCACGCCCTGACAATCCAGGCTTAAGAGCCTCATCAATTAGCAAAACAATACATGAATTCTGAAACTAAGAACAAAATAGTACATCTAAGAACTTAGTACTAAAAAGAATCAGTAACTTCCCCTATTTTTATCAAGTATAAATTCAGAAGTAACTGAATGTTAGGCTACTGGAAACAAGTGAACCAAAAGAATCAATGAAACCGAAACCAGGGAAAAAGGGGAAAAAAAGTTATTCCATTGCCTCTGGACAGAAAAATATCAACTTGGAGGTGATTTTATACACACACCTCTAAAGTTCAATTTCAGAAATGATAAATGGCTTTCAGACTTTGATCATCAAAACAAGATTAAATACGTACAAAGATGCTATAAAGTATTGGCTTCATACTTGAGATATGCACAAAAAAATGCAAGAAAACTGCCATACTAAACACAATTTGGCTTTAGAAACAAACTAAAGAAAGAGAAAATAAGTTGGGAGGGTTCTACATGAAAAGTGGAAAAATAAACAGCAGCAACAACATTAAGAGTGAACGAACCAGGCTGTTTATCTTGTGTGACTCAAAACAACCAATAGCAACAACAAAAAGATAAAAAGAATAGTGTCTCCTTGTGCAACTCAGATGTAAAGAATGCAGAGGTCAATAGGTGGTTACAGCAAATCAATACATCCTGGTTTAACTCAAGACATGCAGCTTCAGGCAGGAATACAAAAACTTGCTTGTTCAAAATCGCCATGGTATTTTCTTCTGCCCTACAAAATAGCCGGTGTCAGTCTGATCAGACCAGGAGGCAGAGCTGCCCTCTCCCTTCTACAGCAGGTCAACATTTAAAATACCAAGTTAATATAGAGCTCCAAAAAGATAAGTCCTATACTGAGGCTCCTTATCAACTGAACCAAAACCAAAGTTTCACATAGCGGAAGTCTTCCAGCACAGCCTTGCTGATAACCTCTGCTGGAAGCCAAATCACTCAAGCAAAAGAGTACCTCAAGGATCAAGAACTCATCAAGACAGATGGACAAATCAAGTTTGCTCAATAAAGAGAAACAAGCAGCAAGATAACAGAAAAGTCACGTAAATATGATTGTCCTAACTACCAATTAGGTAGTATTACCATGGCGACTGCAATGCAGATTATGAATTAAGTGAAAGGGTTTGCAGAGTTCCAAACATTTAAAGTCAAAGCACTGCATCAGTTTGACTTTTTCTTCATGTATGTCTTTAAGACTAGAGGATATCAGTTTGCCTTGGGGAGATACTGTTGCATGGATTCACCGATTACATTCAGTGGCCTGCCTTTGTGCATTACCTGAAAATTCAGTGACGGAGCTCTGCATTAGGTAAGCACAGACAGATTGTAGCCTTCCTCAGAAAATGGGATATGAGACAAGACTTTCAATCTCAAGAACAAAATTTATTAGGATTCTAGATGAGATAATGTGGCCCTGGTGACAAAAAATGCTTCACTGCTATGAAAGATTAGTAAAGGACTGGGTGGTTTGTGGTGGCTTCTCCCCTCCATCTCGTTTTTCACTTCTTTGCACAACACATGGCTTTTAGCTTTATGAATCAGCCATGATTTTTGTAATGGTTTTGACCTGAATATAACTTGTGGTTTAATTTCTTTGAACTTCACAGAAACACCCAGCCCTAAAACAAGAACATTTCAGATATACTCAGAACACAAAGAAAAGAAAGTGCTTGGAGTATATCTAGAAGAGATTAGATGTCAAAGGGAAGTATGCAGGGAAGCATCATCACTGCACTCATCTGAGGCACAGAGCTATTAAGAAATTTGCTGTATAAGAGACTGACACTTAAATTACACTTGTGGGACAGATTAGAACATGACAGTTTTAATCCTGATCTTAACTGACAGAATGATGGAGGCAGTATGGAGTATGGATGAAATCTGGCTTTCATGCCCAGCATGTATTTCATCATTAGGTGCTACTTCCTAGTTATTACTGGTGACTAAATAAAATGCTCCTATTGGTCGACAGTCTATACAGAGTTTTCTGGGGAAGGCACCTTCCAAGACTGTTAGGTACCTTTCCTCCTGGTTTTCACTTTTCTTGTAGAAGATAATCACACTGGATATCAGCAAGTCACAAGGCACTTCATGGTCTTTCTGTATTTAAAAGCATCTCTAACTCTGCTCTCTTCACACAGAAACAAAACAAACAAGTTGTCGTAGATGTACTTATTAGCACTTTTATTAAATGGAGTGAAGATAGGATGAGAGAGTTGGGGCTGTTCAGCCTGGAGAAGAGAAGGCTGCGTGGAGACCTCATAGTAGCCTTCCAGTATCTAAAGGGGGCCTATAGGGATGCTGGGGAGGGTCTCTTCATGAGGGACTGTACTGAGAAGACAAGGGGTAACGGGTTCAGACTTAAACAGCGGAAGTTTAGATTGGATATAAGGATGAAATTCTTTACTGTAAGGGTGGTGAGGCACTGGATTTGGTTGCCCATGGAAGTTGTGAATGCTCCATCGCTGGCAGTGCTCAAGGCTGGGTTGGACATAGCCTCGGGTGGCATGGTTTAGTGGGAGGTGTCTGTGTCCCTGCCCATGGCAGGGGGGTTGGAACTAGATGATCTTAAGGTCCTTTCCAACCCTAACTATTCTATGATTGTATGATTCTATGAATATGAAAAGAGAGTGACTGTCTTAGTGGAGATGTAACATGACAGACTGCCAAGGCAGCACACCTGAGGAAATATTATACATGCTGTGTTAGCTCACACCCAGAGTAAGCATGCAGTTTCCTCAAGGTAAAAACATGGAACTTTGAATATTTCAGCCCAACCTGAGACTGGAGTTTTCATTAAGAGTTTCTTGACAGTGATGAGAAGAGTTTTCTAGTTCCCTGACAGCTTAGTCCAAGAAAAGACTCACTAAATCCATGCTTAATATATGAGTCAGTTAAATACGCATCTTTAAAATCATTTGCTACAAGACAGGTTTATATATATATTTATTATTTGGTAAAGCATACGCTTCTTTCAAGATGTGTAAAAAAATCCTGACCAATGAAAAGCTGATTTACTATTTTTTAGACAAAAACTCAACCCAAATAGTAGCAAGACCATGAAAATCATATTTTAATTGCAGAGTTTATCATAAATAATTCACAGAGCATCTCAAATTCTATAGCATTAACTCAGTACCTGTGGATTAAAAATGTCATTCAATTAACATATCACAGTCTCTTCCTACTTTACCTCTAAAGCAATGGCATTAGATTCAAGCTCCTAAGAAGGATACAGTGCCATTAGAGTTATGCTGCATAATTTACTATTTTGCCACACTCCAAGTACCCAGGCACAACCTTTTGTCTCAATCTGCCTGTGTACTGTTTTATGCTCTGTATTCTGAGTTAACTAAGTGCCTTATCTTTCAGGAATGAGAGGCATTACATGTATCTAGCTGGTTTAGGGTTTTTATAGGTTTGATGTTGTGGTTTGTTTTTTTTTCTCTCTACAAGGAACTGGACTCTCCCTATCCAATGTGAACTCTAATCTGTGTCCTAAAAATTTGATTCAGCTGTAAGGTTTTCAGACATGAACTTTAAATTCTATATTTGAATATTGTCCAGATATTTGCTATATTAAAAAAAAAAAAAAAAGGCATTGTGAATTTCTAGCATAACTATTAGCAAGATGATAATCTATATTAAAAAAGATGTATAAAATGTGTAACTGGTATTATCTGAAATAGCTTTTTGTCTATACAGTCAGAATCCTTGTAACTTTTATAAAGAATTGTGCTTTTATATCAAATTTAACATGCCATAGTGGAACAGCCATTAGAAAATTACTCTTGTGAATATAGCAAATGGAAATCTACTAAATAATTTCATCAAACCGCACTGGCTAAATTTCCTAATCTGTCAAGAACTTCCAATGTATACCATACTAATTTACCAAGCTTGAGGGTTTGTTTGTTTTCAAAGTTCACTTAAAAAGGATCAATGACCTTGGACTACAGGGATGTTCCATCAACATTTAATTTAAATCTTTTCATGCTGTGGATGCTGCATGGATGCAGCAACCCACAATGCCTCATCAACCTAACTGAACTTTTTGCTGTGAGTGGAGAAAGTAAAGTAATATGTCATGGAGGGCTTACTTTAAAAGCCTTATCACTAATAACATAGGACAACCTTGTTGTAATCTAAATTCTTTTTCAAACAATGTGATTAAATCCTAAAAACTGGTCATAAGACTGGTGTTCAAATTTTGTAGCTCAGAAAGAATATTCATTTTTTTCCCTAAGTGTGTAACGATCCCCTGATCCAACTCATTGGTTATGTAAATTTACATAAATAAATTACATATTTTTACCACATCTAGTGGTAAAAATAGCACTGAAGCTGCCAGGTACACCAAGTCATTGCTTAGCAACACCTTAAGGGAGAACAGAAATGATTCAAAGTTTCAGGAAGTGACCATCTAAAATGTAGTTGTGGCTCTTCTGATGTGAGGTGCTTCAAGTTAGCTGTGTAAAACATGTAGGAATGGGACAGAAGGTACCACAAAGACTGGAGAAGGACAAGAGTGCAGAGAACTGAATTTTCACAATTCCTGCATGCAGGTCATGCATAGTGCTGTAGGTGCTGTTGAGAGTCTTCATCTGCTCACAGCAAGCACTTCTAAACAGGGAATGAAAAAGTAAGAAGCTATCCTCCTCCCATGAATATGACAAGTGAACGAGATTTAGCTTGTCTTTCAAAAATCACAGCAAATCCTCTGTTCTGCTCAGGTGCCTGTCCCCCAGTACCTGGCAGGCATCATGATTTCCAGGTTCAAAATTGCCTCAAGGCACCCATGCTCGCAGCACAGTACTACCCTATACCTACAAAAGTTCTGCTACAGGAGAGGCATAATTGAGCCCAGTATGCTCATACCTGCTATTTTTTCTCCTTTTTTGAACTTCATCCTATTTAGCATCTTGGGCAAATCTTTTCCCTGGAGTAAGCTTCCAGTGACTGCTCTGGCAGGTGATATCCATCATCCCTACTTTATCCTTTAAAGAATTTGGATACAGTAATAAGTTTGCACAGCTATGAGGGATTACAGAAAAATACAGTTACAAAACTAAGGAAAGAGAATTGATATCTCAAGCATTTTCAGCCAACTAATTTGACTGTTGCCATTTAGGTTCTGAGCTTGTATCTATGCATCTGTTTACTTTTTCTATCTACTTTGTGTCCATTATACAGCTAGGTGAATACTCTCAATCATATTTACCTCAGAATCCTCTCTCAAGATTAAGTCCTGTAAAAAGGAAGCAATTCATCTAGTTATTACCCAATTTAGTAAATGCTTCATTGATAACAGTTCAGCTGAATTCCAGTAATGAAGTTGCCACCAAGTGATTAGGACATAAAACTCCTGAATCATTGGGGGCCAGAAAATTAAATCACAGCAGACCTGTCATTAGTCAGAAAAGAGATTTGCATCTCCTTGGGAACACTGTTTGATTCCTTCTGCAAAAAGCCCTTTTGCAACAACAAAACTGCCTCATGCCCTCCTTCTAAATCACTGCTGAAGTTAGATTTGATGCTGTAAATACAGTCCACACAGCAGCAACATTTGGCTCTAGAGACGCAATGCACAAAATCACTATAGCACTTCAAATACACTGTCAGAATTGAAGAGGCTGTGTATGAAATTCACATCTTGCTATTTCTAGGAATTTTACATTTGAGTCTTTGGTCACAAAAGCTCATACATGTCACCTCCTGAAAACGATGGTGATCTTAGTGTCTAAACATGCTCATAACACTCAATACATTTATACATTTTGACTGCAGGACATTTTGTGGTTCATATGTTCTCTCTTCACTTTTTCATTCCTCATCTTCCTCAGCATCAGAATCCCAAAAGCAGGGTAGAAAGGTAAGGGAATAATCCTGATAATAAACTGTGTTAGTATAGAATATTCATGAAATTGAGAGGTTTATTTGCTTTCAAGTGGTCACAAATATGCATTATGTGAGTCAACTTGTGACAGCCACTGATGTTGAATTCATTCTGTCAGTTTGGCAGCACAAACAGCTTTTAAAGCAGTCAGATAATGCAAGCTATACTTTTAGCTTATTTTAAATGTAACCAACATGCAAATAAAAGTGACTAAGTTCTTGCGTGTTCAAGAGCTAACAAGTGAAAGAAACTATTTTGTTCATCAGAAGAGGAAGGAAAGTTTGAGGCTTTAAAGGTTCCTTGGGTTTTGTTTATGAACTTTTAAAATCATTGGATTTTTCTTTTTTTATTTAGCTTCTCTGGCTTATATCATACCTAACACTGTTACCTGCATCTCTACTGAACACATAAAAAGAATAATTCTCTTTTTTTTTTTTTAACTTTTTAAGGTTAAGTTATGTAAGTACTACTAAGTGTTGCAGCTAATGTAAAAAGCCTTAAAAACCTAAGTTCTGATCAAGGACAGCAAATGCTTAATGCTGTTAAGGGATGAAAACATTCTATTTTGCAGTTGACATGAGAACAGGAAACATCATTCTCACATTCGTTTCTTAGAACTCAAACACATGGAAGGAACATGAGAGAGATGTCCACGTGCAGGAGTGACAGTTCTGCTATTTAGAACTTTATATGCACATGTAATCAGAACTTAATTAATCTTGCTTAATCAGTAAGGCAAAAATGAAACAGCGTAATGCAACACTTCAGGTTAAAAAATAAAGGTAAAGTCCAAATTGCTCAGATCACCTTAAAAAATGCCTGTTTCTGACTCAAAATACAGTTTCAAAGCAGTTATAAAGCTTTTCAGTTAGCAGAGACAAGCCACGTCCAAAGGCCTTAAGTAAATAAAAGACTTCATTTTTCAGACAGCTTCAGAGGAAACTTATAGCACCACTGTATGCTGGATTTTATATCTTATCCCCAAATAAAAACTTACAATAACCATTATCCAAGGGCTTCCAAGGTACTACCATATGCTGTTAAGTAACAGGACAGTTGAAAGATGTATTTTTGCCATGCTGCTCATCCTTCTGGCATCTTCCACAGCAAGAAGCGTTCTCTGATTGGCCCGCCATTTTTGCTTTAGACAGGTTGTTTTAATCTCCACTCCCACCCTTTTTAATTTTCTTCTGGCTTTGTTCATTTTGTTGGTTTTATTTTTTTTTTTTTCAATAAGCCAATCTCTGAAAATAATTCCCAGCATTTACAAGACTGAGAAATGAATGTAAAGACTCAGCAAAAAGCACCTATTTGGATGCACCTTCCAAAAACACAACATACAGTTCCTACGTAGTTTCTTCTGAAGTTGCTATATATGATTGGTAGTAGCAAATTTGTGTTTATTTATTTAAGTGTAAAACTACAAAAAAGATGTTTTGGTTCCTTTTTTACTCCATTTGTTTTTTTCCTTTCAGTATGCTGCCTAATTTTTTTCAGCAGAATATGAAGGAGAGACAGGAAGGTGCTTGACCAAACTCCATCCTTATTCTCATGAGATAATTCTCAGTGCAGCACAGTTAGATGAGCACACCAGAAAAAAAAAAAAAAAACAGTCTGCCTTAATGCCTGTTAGGTAATCATGCTATTTGATAACTTACTCCAACAACCACAGTCAGTTTACCAAACTCGTTTTCTGTATCTTCAGTACAAAACCCAGAAAAGCAGTTGGATATCAGAGATTAAATCTATGGCATCTGTAGAATTCACTTTTAGCCTCTGTGGCACTTCTGAAGTCAGCCCTCCCACTCTACAAACAGCTCACTAAGAGTGAACAGTGTGCTGCTGTGGCAAAGAAACCCAACAGGATGCTATGTTGCATCAACAAGGGCATCACCAGCAGAGATAAAGATGTCATTATCCCACTTAGTGCTTGGAAAGCCACATCTGGAATACTGTGTTCAGTTTTGGTCCCTGCTATATAAAAGAGGTAGACAGGCTGGAAGGAGTCCAAAGAAAGGTCACAAAGATGATGAAAGGATTGAGAAGCCTGGATGAAAGGTTGAGAGAGCTTTGTTTGTTCAGCCTAAGAAAGAAAAGGCTCAGGGTCATCCTTAACATCATGTTCTAGTATTTAAAGGGTAGCTACAAGGACAGTGGAGACTCCCTTTTTACAAGGAGTCCCATGGAAAAGACAAGGGGCAATGGGTACAAGTTATGCCTGGGGAAATTCCTGTTAGACACTAGAGGAAAAAAAACTTCACAGTGAGAACAATCAGCCGCTGAAATAATCTCCTCACAGAAGAGGTGGAATCCCCAGTGTTGAACACTTCTATGTTTAGTTGAATAGGGTGCTGGGCCATCTGGCCAAGTCTAGACTGTGCTTTCGCCAAGAAATGCTGGACCAGATGATCACTTGAGGTCCCTCCCTTCCAACCTGGCATTCTATGATAAGATATGATGACTAGCTCTGTTCCAGGAATCTCAAACCTGTTGTGGGATGAATGAGAATGAGAATGAATATTCTCAGTACGCTCTCCAACTCAAGCTGATGGTAGTAATCAGTGTTTTAAAGGATACACCGTCAGAAAGCTTAAAACCTGCTGCCAATCTGTTAAATTCAGAAGACAGAAGGAACACAGAGAATGGGGAAGCCTTAATCATCTTCTTATATATACTCAAACCCAAAGCAAAGATAAAGACCAAAACAGGCTGTGTCTAGCATTTCTGCCAGCCACACACCAGCTCTGTGCAAT
The DNA here is from genome assembly GCA_032466535.1 of Forpus xanthops. NCBI lineage: Eukaryota > Metazoa > Chordata > Aves > Psittaciformes > Psittacidae > Forpus > Forpus xanthops. The sequence goes on from JASSUY010034609.1 coordinate 9,660, forward strand.
ACATCAATGCGTGTAACAAATGCTGCACTGTCACTCCTTAGTCTGAGGTAAGCCAAAGGTACTCAGAACACGCATGCAAGATGGAAGGGTGCTAAGGGATTTTATCATGCTCATACAGAGGTACTCTGAATTTGCTGCTGCATTTCTTAGGGCTACTGCTGCAAGCACACTTTCCTTTAGAAATATCCCCTTTGACTAAAGTTATAACGCACTGAACCAAATTTCCCCCCCCCAAGGTTTATTACCTTTCTGTATGCTGTGCCATTTTATCAACTAAGAGGCTCGCATAGAGATATTATCAGTGGCCTGTTGAGAGAAGTAAGGAGCATTTACAATTGAAATGATGATAATATAATATTTACTCTGGAAATAAAATGTAAGCTGCATTATCCATAAGTGCAGCTTTAGCTCTGGCTTGAAGAAGAAGCTTATTTAAATACAATATGCCTAAAGATTTTCTAGCCTCATTTTACTGCTAGTTACTTTACAAGAAATAAGTAGGTTTTCCAGATTTATTCAGACAAAGCTTTCATTGTTTAACATTCATCAGAAGCATCATTTCTACTGAATTATTGTCTGCTTTTATTCTCATTCAACTCTCATTTAAAGTCAAGGACTCCACCCAATTTTCAGGTGCCTCTGAGTTTGTGCTGGAGGAAGGAAGCTGAAAATTTGCACATAAAAAGGTAGAACGAAGGTTAGAGTTAGCTTCACAAGGACACAGGAACATTGGGTCACCTTATAGCATTTGCAATTCAACGCACTTTGGCTTTTGATCAGGTAGTAAACTCCTGAAGGCAGTTTTGGTTTTGGGGGCTTCATGAGAAATTGACTGGCAATGAAAAATTTTGGTATGAGTAAGGAAAAATATACTTGACAGTCATGCTGCTAAAGAAGAAATATACAAGCCCATTATACATGCACTAGTGTTTGATCCCTGTAGGATTAAATCCTGTTGCCCTTCATGCATGTTTAAAGGGCCAGTGAGGGAAGGAAGGGGAGAGAAAGCACACACAGAAAGAACAAAACAGAAAAAGATCAACTTGTGGTGGAAGAACTACTGCACGTTCATCTCTGTATGGAATAAGTATGTCCTGAAATGCACTTTCTACAGAAGACCAACACAAAACAGCAAGAGTGCACCAGTAAGGCATGGCATGTAGCACCCATGGTGAGCACACACATTTCAAATATGCTGATCCAAACAGCTGTGAAGGGCAGAGGTCCCTTGCCCCTTCCATTTCCCCCACTTATGACATGCAGTTGGATAAAGGTTGAGAAATGAATTGTCCAGGTCTCTTCTGGCACTAAAGTTTCCACTTGAGAAGGTTGTGCCTAATCAGCTATTCAGCAATAACATGAAAAACGTCCAATATGGCAAACGGTAACTCACTGTAAAATACACAATATGAAGAAACACCATTCAGGAGACAATGAAAAAAAACCTCAAAGCCTATTCAGCTAAAGAAAAGCTCTATGTGTTTGTTATATTTAGTAAGATCAAGCTATAAAAACTTCAGGGCAGAAAGAATGAGGCAAATGTGCAAGCTGCATTTCTCTCTAAAGCCCTTCATTACATTTTGTTTGTCCTTCAGTCACCTATAAAAGTTTATTCTGTTAATGGAAGTGACTTGTCCAACATATTAAACTATATTACTGTTCTATGGTTACTTTAAGAAAAACAGCAAAACTCCAAAATTGACTGTATGCTTACTAATGCAAGATGAAAATTATGGCCTTTCATGCTTAGCTATTGTTTCATCAAAACGCAGGCAAGGGATATTTAGACATACCAGCCTTGAATAAGGTTCTTCAGGTTGCATGCATTTCCCATAAGTGCTACCCATCATCATCCCAGATCCACTCCAGACTGCTTTCTGACACTTCTCAACTACCAATGAGCAAACAATACCTACATTATTTGTGCGTACATGGTTTCTCTTCCCTCTATGCTTCTTACCCATACATAAAAAGAGGGTGTGCAAGAGCAAACAGACTTGTAAAGGAGCAGTTGTGTTAAAAAACGAGCTTGGACCATCTGCAACTCCCCTTCAGACTGCAGACCTTAAATGCAATAGGCATCTTTGCAAAGCCTAGTGTTTATATAACTAAAGTAAACACAACTGAAAGCCTGCCTGAAAGGAAATGAAGCCCAAAGAATGATATTCTATAGGTCTAAAAAGTCACTGTAAATGACCAATGCTTCTTTCCATTGTGTCAGACACTTCTAAAAACAGAGGCCTTCACTGTGTCATGGTTTAAGCCCAGCCGCAAATAAGCCACACAGTTCACTCACTCACTTCCTCCCCTTTCTCTCTGGGAAGGAGAATCAAAGGAACGTAACTCCCATGGGCTGAGATAAGAACAGTCCAGTAACTAAGGTATAACAAAAACCACTACTGCTACCACCAATAATAATAATGACAAGGGAAGTAACAAGGGAAGAGAATACAACTGCTCACCACCTACCGACTGATACCCAGCCCGACCAAGCAGTGATCTAACCCTTCCGGGTAACTGCCCACAGTTTATATACTGGCCGTGACATGCTGTGGTATGGCATACCTCTTTGGTTAGTTTGGGTCAGGTGTCCTATCTCTGCTTCCTTCAGGCTTCACCTCCTCCCTGGCAGAGCATGGGACTCAGAAAGTCCTTGATCAGACTAAACATTACTGAGCAGCAGCTAAAAACATCGATGTTATCAGCGCTGTTCTCAGGCTGAAAGTCAAAACCACATCACTGCACTACTAAGAAGCAGAAAAATGGCTGCTACTGCTGAACCCAGGACACACTATTATTAGTGCAAGTTAACACTTTCTAAAGAAATCTCTCCCCTATAATGGGCTGTGTATTTTCCTCCAGTACTCTCACAGCTGTCCTGGGGAGTGAGCACCTTGAGGTAGCTCCAGCCATCCCAGGTTAAGGAATATGTTAATTTGAAGCTGAATGAAGAATTTTTGAGTTTACAATAGGGTCCTGCTGAAATCAAGTTTAAAACCTATACACGAGGGTAGCGATAGAACTATCTTACAGAGAACCAGAAGATAACAGATGTCATGAGTAGTAAATTTTTAAAGTCCATTTTCTCTATATGGCTTTTTTCTGCTTGTCTAGGACAGCAGAGAGGAGAGCAACATTAGCAATTTTGGTCTAAAGTCTTTGGGGAAAGAGGCTCTGCCTCTACTTTGACAATAGCAGTTGCTGAGGCAAATGAAGTCTCTGACAGGGATAAAATGAACTTCCACTGTTAGCACAAAAGAGCTCCCATTGATTTTGGCCTCTTTCAGCTGACGTAAATAATCAAGTAACCATAAATTTGACAAGAAATAATTGCTGCCTTGTCCATTACACAGTGTACTCAAAAGGGATTTAAAATCACCTTGAACATAGGGGAAAGGAGAAAAGAACGCTGATCTCGGACAGTCCTTCTCCTTGATTAAGCTCTATTCTACAATGTCACCTGAAAGCTGACAGTAATCTTTCAGTGAAAAGGAAAAAAGAGTTTGGAGGTCTAAGAAGGAAGTTTGAAATTTCATGCTCTGACAGGGTCAATGGGCTCTTAATTCTGCCAAAAAGGGAATTTATGAAGTTTCATTTAATCTGCAGATGAACTCATTTGAAGCAAAGGTGATCTACAAGCAGTGGACCCAGCGATCCATAGTTCCCAATAAATTCTTCTCAAGTTAAACTTCCACATGGCTTCCTTGAGCCCTAATGAGAGTTTAGCCTGAGATCTTCCAGCCTTTGTTAGTGACACTAGCCTGAGTTTTCTTTAACCTCTTTTCCCGTATGCACAGGACTTTCCACGAGTCATCTCTATTTCAGCCTGTGCTGCCAGTACTCCTTTTATATTAAAGAAGCCCAACAGTAGCCTTCTTTATTGACTAAGATGGCAAGCACCCTTCTCCTAAGTGATATGGCACATCCAAGACCAAAAGTACTTGCTACTCAACCTGAGCTAACATCCATGCCTGAGGGTTGCAGCAACTAAATACATCTTCTCTGGTCAGAGAAACTCACACTGCCACTCAGAAATTATTTTTGCTTCAGAACACACAGATAATCTCTTGCCTGGCTATGAAATTCTTCCAGCTTCTGGAAGCTGACAAAGCATGAGTGCTACCATCCCAGTTAATGCAAACAAGCATCAGGAAAGCATACCCCAAATATAGAGTACAGCAATTACCTTTGTTATTTCAAGCACCTACAGACTTCCAGCAACCTCTTCTTCAAGCAAAATTGGTATCTCAAGTTCCATACAATGATAAACTAGTCTTTAAACTTATACAAAATGGATCTGAAAACAGCTGCTGCAAAAAGAGTTGAAAATTAACACTTGCATTTCCTACAGCTGAATCTGAGCAAGAGTATCCTTAGCAAACATAGTAACCCATAAGGGTGCTACATTCATTGAATAAAAATCACTACACCCGCTTTTTTTTTCTTTTTCTTTTTTTTTTTTTTTACGTTTTTTTAGGTAACTGCTTTTGTGATCATAATGAAATTTAAAAACGTTTTTCCTTTTGCTAAGTATATAATTTTGCTAGTGAAGAATATGGCAAGTCAAGTTACTCACATGTCTAATATCAGTTTGGATTTGTTTTTATTTAATATAACAGTGTTGGTGAAACTGCTACAGGGATTGAAAGGAGGGTGGGAAGAGGACCATGAATATTTTATAAAGCACACTTAATTTTTTTTTTTTGTGATTTCAGAAGATTTTATACCCATTTTAGCTGTTGCCTCTTGATATCTCTTAACAAAAAAACAGAGAAAAGCTGTACTGATCTCAGATGAGCTCAAGTAGAAGCAATAAAAAAGGCACTTCCAGTTGTCAGGAAAAGATAGTATTTATACCAGCTTTGGTGCAAGAAAGCAATAATGTCTGAAAAACATGCAATTATGGAACATTTTAGTGTATAATCAAAAATGAAGTCTAAAGGTCAGTAAGCATGAGGATAGCAGGATAAAAGTCCACCAAACAAGCTCATCTGACAATTTACATCTCCATCTCTCAAAAAAAACCCCAAATAACATATAGCCACACCAGTTTGGAAAAGACTTAAGGCACTAGGTGAAGGTATGCAGAAAAGACAAGAGAGAGGAGACAGAAGAATGATACCTGCTTCTTCTTCAGTGCTTGAAATCATTTTGCTGGGAGATGTTGTGATACCTCAGGTCAACACCTGATCCTCAAGACTTAGCTATATCAAACAAGGATGATTTGGCTACCACAATTCATTACTACATGCAAGGTACTTTGACATTCATGAATGGAAGAATTACTACTATTGCTACTTTTATTAAGGAAATGAAGAAATAAGATGTTCAGGAAAGCTCAGGTACCCAATTTGGGTTTATTTGCTATATGTCTGAAGAAATTGCTGTTATGGTAGACTTATAAAAGAAACTAAATTCGTCCAAAAGCTTTTGATATTGGAAAAAATCTAAGGACTCCAAAGAAAGACACCAGCAAACCCCACCAAACCAGAATGTCATTTAATAAGATTTATACCTTTCAGCAATGACATTCCAAATAACCCCAAAAACTCAAACAAAACAACAAACCAACAACAAGGAAATGCAAACACCTGTAGTACCCTGATCCTTGGAAAACATGAATGTTTGTTGATATTTTTTTTTTTCATTTTCTCTTTCATTTAATTTACATTTTGATACTTCTGCAAGTATTGCACAACATTTTCCTGACTGTTAATTTGCTAAAGTCAATACTCACTCAACACACAACCCTTTTGATTGTTGCTTGTTTTTTTCATTTTTCAGGATGGAAAAGATGGCTATGCTGATATGCAGCTGTCCTGCCACAATGAAAATGAAGCCTCCAAACATCACACCCTTGCTACATAAACCTCAATCAATGAACACCATGTTTCCCATGTCACCATCTGCTGATGTTCTGGATGGCTAAATAAGCATCTGGTCTAGTCTGAATCACCAATAAGATTTTTTATTTGGATTTTTTTAATGGCTCTCAAAATATCCACATGCAAAAATCTGTGGGAACAACAAAGGGACACATACACAAACAAACACAAACGAAATCCTTAAAAAGTAAACAAAAAATGTTAAATTGATGCTGCTTTCTAATTGAAAGCCCATGCAGATCAAGGTATGAACATGCTTAGTAGCAACAAAAATCAGCCTAAACTATTCTTCATCTTTAACAGTTTCACCTAAAACACAGTCCACAGTATGGCAGCTTTAATAAAAATAGGCATCCTATGTGGAAAAAGCTGCTGGAGAACTGCAACAAGAATCTTCTCATTTATCACTGCATTACAGGACTAAAAAGTAGGTACATTGAACTCCCTGAAAAATACAGCTGTGGTTTTAAGGTACCAAAGGTGAGTATGCAACAAAAAGATAGGAAAAGCGGATCAGATCCACCAACAGATATTAAAGCAATAAAGCTCAGCTGGCAAACCTTCAACCTATAAACAAAACCACTGGACTGATAGCATCTATGCTATTCTCCATTACACAAGCGACTGGAAAACCTCTTTTGGGCATCATAACTGCAGGCTAACTTGATAGACTGACTTTCAGTGTTTCAAATTAAAAAGCTAATTCTTGTTAAACAGTACATTAACCTAGCAAATATCTGCACTGAATCAAAGGCAGAAACCAACCACAATATTATTTGACGTGGCATGGCTATCGCAAGTTGTGAGAATCCCTTCCCATGCAATATTCTTGAATTTCAAGGTACCAAGTAATTATTGCTATTTTTAAATAAGAAACTCACATTTGCAATCTATTGTAACAACATTTAATTCTCTTCAGAATCTATAGGTATGCTGCATGCCAAAAAATTACCACCTTGTTTATGCAAAATCCTTTCAATCATTCCTAAGTCTTTGTTGTTACTGTTTTCACTTTTGTAATTCGTGTCTCTGCTTAAAGGTACCTTATTTTAGCTGAAATTAATCCTGCAGATAATTAACAACCTAAACAGAATAAGCTTAATTATTTTTTAAATTATTAACCTATGACACATTGTTCAATTAAAATTCCTTAAAAATTACAAGTGGAAACCGTGCAATTTTCCAGACAGATAATGGGAAAAATGATAAAAACATTTTGGTTCAGGAGTTAAGAATTTAGCTTCTAACCTTTAAGACTACTGTGTCCTGATCAAGAGCTTTTGCTCACTTTGGGAAAAAATTCCTCTTTAGCATTTGAAATGGAATAATTGAATATATGATTCAGAAACTGTCTGCCATCAACTGTACCATAACTGAACTCTACTTCTTGAGAAGAAATAAAATATCCTTTAAGGCACACCAGCAATCAGTAGAAAATCATATATACTGACTCAGAGTAGTATAAGTAGCTGATAAAAGCAATAACTGAAATGTACACTTATTGTGAGAACTTTTAAGTATCGCTCTCTGATCACTTCCAGATTATTTTCTTCTATTTAGAAATACTAATCATTATTGCAATTTTGCACATTTTAGTATAGTCACAATAGTTCAATATTGCTCCTATAGAATATTAATTACACTTGCGGCAAAGCTGCATTTTGAATACACAATTCTCTGTTGCTGCAATTGGCTTGATATTTTAATTTAAAACCCATATAAACCTCATGAAAACTGTCAAATATAAAAGTTCACATAAAATATAAATAATCTAAAAAAACTGCACAATTTTGCAATCTAAAACATAAAAACTGTATTTGAGTAAATTTTGCCAAACTTTTTTCGTAAGCTACGTTGTCTTGATGCCATTCTCATCATATGGTCCTTGTTTAGATAATTATTACTGACTTGAGTTATGGTCTTATACGAGTACAGAAGCAGGAACTTCCAGAACTGCTCTTGAAATCACAGTTCAAAAGAGTAAAGGGTGGAGGTCCATATGTTTAAACTAGGAAAAAGGTCAAAGGAGTCTCCCTTTCCTCACACCATCTTTTATTTAAAATCAGGAAAAAATTAAAGAGTACAAATTGTGCCTTCTAAATTTCTTGCAGCCAGCTTCACTGTGTTCATAGCTCTCTTCCCATAGCACCAGTTAAAATAAGACTATTTTCAGTAACACACAATTTTAGTAAACCACATAGGGGTATCTGTACCTCCTACGTTAATGAATGTAACATGCTAAACACTGGAACACTGTCGACTGTAGCTGTAGGCTATCTTATTAACAGAAGCCCCACATTTGGTGTTTCCCCAGGTGAAGTTATAGAGAGAAATCTATTTGAAAATCCATATAATTTAAAGTATACACAAAGAATGATAAAAATAGACCAAAATAAGCATTGCACACATAGAAAATACACTACAACACCAACAATACTTCTTTATTAATGGCAGTAGACTCTCTTAGGTGCCCACATCCTTGCATTGGAATCAAACAGACCTGGTTTGGATCAATTTTTGACCATACTTCATAACATATTTTAAATTTTCTCATTTCTGAGATCTTCAAAATTTTCAACACTTCAATTGCGCAGACATACCCTAAGCAATTATATGCTGTTAATCAAACAGAAATGCCCTGGCTAAAGCAGCCACCAATTCCCATTGCATCTAACAACAGAGAGGAGGAACGAAGGCTGACTCATACTATCAGAAAGCACAGATGACAGAATCATAGAACAGTTAGGGTTGGAAAGGACCTTAACATCATCTAGTTCTAACCCCCCTGCTATGGGCAGAGACACCTCACACTAAACCCTGCCACCCAAGGCTCTGTCCAACCTGGCCTCAAATACCGCCAGCAATGGAGCATTCACAACTTCCGTGGGCAACCCATTACATTCTAACTGGGCCTTAGCTTTCCTAACCTGGTCCCTAGCTTCCCACACAACATCCCTATATTCTTCCCAGACCGCCTGTCCTTGCTTCCAACTTTTATAAGCCTCTTTTTTCCTTTGAATTTTCCTCAGCAGCTCCTTGTCCATCCAAGGAGGTCCCCTGGCCCTCCTGCAGTACTTCCTTCTAGTTGGGATGCATCGCTCCTGAGCTTGCAGCAGGTGATCCTTGAATATCAACCAACAGCCTTGGTCTCCCTGTCCTCTAGGGCTATATCCCATGGAATCTTACTGAGCAGTTTCCTGAAGAGGCCAAATCTGCTCTCTTGAAGTCCAGGGCAGTGAGCTTGCTGCACGCCCTTCTCACTGTCCTGAGGATCTTGAATTCAACCATCTCAGGATTGCTGCAATCAAGGGTACCCTGGAGCATCACATTTCCAACCAACCCTTCCCTGTTGGTGAGGACGAGGTCAAGTGTGGCAACTCTCCTTTTCAGCTCCTCTATTACTTGCAGAAGGAAGTTGTCTTCCACACAATCGAGGAGCCTCCTGGATTGCTTGTGCCAGGCTGTACCATCCCTCCAACAGATAACAGGGTGGTTGAAGGCCCCCATGAGAATGAGAGCCTGCGAGTATGAGGCTATTCCTATCTGTCTGTAGAATACTTCATCCACCGAGTCCTCTTGATCAGGTGGTCTGTAACAGACCCCCACAATAATGTCTCCTATCACTGTTCTCCCTTTAACCCTGAAGCACAAACTCTCCGTTGCCTACTCACCCGTCCCCAGACAGAGTTATATACTCTCCAGCCTATTCCTAACATAAATAGCAACTCCCCCTCCTTGCCTACCAGGCCTACATTTCCTAAGGAGCCTGAAACCTTCCATTCCAACATTGCAGTCATAGGAGCCATCCCACCATATTTCTGTGATGCCTATGATATCATAGCCCCATAGACATGCACACATCTCTAATTTCTCTTGTAAAAAGAAAAATTTCCCGCATTTGGGGAAATCGCAGTGGTCAGCACGCAGAGTGAAACGGATAAGCCTCGCCCTGGGAAAACCACCTGCCTGATCATGGTGTCTCCCCTGCCAGGTAAGTATGATGAGTTAATCCTATGAGAGATGAAAAAAATGCTTTTCTTGCAGTGATCACTTTGAGCAGCATCCAGCTAGCATCCCCCTTCTGAGAACAGAGAAGCTGATGGATGTACTAAAAGAGGGAAGTTCTTACTGGAAATCTTTGTAGGAATTCTGTAGTGTGAGGGATAACTAGAAGAGCATGAGAAACATTACGCCTAATTAAAATAAAAAAATCTTTCAAATTGCAGTTGTTTACTGCATTTAAGTGGCTGTATTAGTCTATTTAAATTATTTGGAACAAAAACAAAAAGTACCCTGCCAGAAACTATATTTGACCTGCTTTTCAAATATTTACTTCCCAACTTGAAGTTTGAGCTGAATACATGGGCTTCCAAAACTCTAAAACAACAACAATAAGAAAAAGTGTATTTTGGAAAGAAGTTAAAAGAATCTTCTGTAAGGAGTTCCATTTGAGAACTGCTCTGTATGCAAACACTTGATATTACAAACTTACATCTCAGAAGTGGCTTCATTTCTGTTTTTGAAAGGTAACATAGTATTTTATTCAGTCTTTCAACTTACCAGTCTTACATTTTGGAAGTGAAAATTGTAAAATATTAATCTCCAAAACATAATAAATTACCATTGAAAAAAAAAATAGGAAATATTTGAGGCAAAGGAAAACATGTTATTTAACATTTACAAGTTTCAAAACATTTTCTAATGTCTTCCACCTGTGGGAAAAGTTTTGGCCTTAGCATGGCAAGGATACTGTAGGCCAGTGCAGCACATCAAATCTGAGATAAATGTAAGGATTAAGCAAGTGAGACAAAGTTCAAGCATGGTCTGAAAGGATATTGATAGAAGGGTACAGAGATTAATAAATGGCACATACAAATTAGTTCACTTTAGCTCTGAATTACTAATAAAATGAGAAGTATCTGCCTCTCTTTCCAGCCTTTGGTTAAGCCTTTATTTTTTTTCAGTCTCAGTTGCCCCAACATAGTTATGTGCAATATCCACTGAGCAATTTTCTTGGCTGTCCTTTTCCTTGTTTAACCACAATGATTGGTGACCACCCTTCAGAATTTGGGGAACATTACTGACCACAGGCTGGAATACAAATGCCACATTAAAAGCTAATGATTTAAGTCATGTTTGAAATAAAACTGGGAGGACTCCACCAAACACACCTACAGTGATTCCTTTCAATGCCATCTGGCAAGAGCTGGCTAAAAGAGCCTAAAAGAGCAGCTAAAAGCTTCACCACTTAGAGCTGCTGGAAGCAAGACACAATGGAGATGGAGTGAGATCAATTAATAGGTAGAAAATATGTAACTGAATCCAAGACAAGGGCCTAGTATCACTAAAAGCAAGGAGAATTATTTATCTCTGGGGAATACTGTCCCATTTATCCAGAAAGAGAAGCATAATCTGATATTTAAAGAATTGCAATGGAAGGAAGAGTGAAAAATGTCACAAACTCAAGATATCAGCCAGCCATCAGCCAGTGACCCCAGCTGGAAATCAAGGAAAGAAATCCTGCAGCACCGAATCGAGTAGAAGGAATTAATCATGTAATCAAGTAGCCAGCTTTTCAAAGGAGTTTTAGAAAGGCAAGTTGCCCCTCCAATCGCAATGCAATAATATTTTTTGCAATGTTTTGATTTTGGCAGATTTAAGACATATAGAAGACTTAGTCATAGGAATATCTTTCTTGCTGATGGAATCATATCAGTGATGATAATGTAAGTTAATTCAAAGGAAAGCATTTATACCTAACAGTTCTCAGGCACACAATTAAATATCTCTTTCAGACAAACACAAGCCAGTGACTTGCCAACAATTTATTTTTTAATATAAATCCTAAATCTGTATTTTCCACAGAAAAGAGAAAAAACCCTGCCATCTCTCTCTAGATTCTGCAAGCTATTACAGTACTACATTCATTCACAATAGTGGGAGAACCCCTGGGAGTTCTCTCATCAGTCCTGAAGTTTAACTGCATGATCTTGTGATGCAAATCCCCTTCAGAAAAGAATTTCCTTTGAAACTGTTTGCAAAGAAAAGCAACAGCACCAACTTCAAAGTTCTCCAATTAAACAAGGAATACAGAAAATATAGTTGTCTGCTTTTAAAGATGAGCCTTCTAACATAACTGATGCTCATGATGAGGGCATAAATAAATTGAATTCAAAGCAATTCAAAGAAGATTCTTGTAATGGGATAAATTTTGTAAAGCTCTTTCAAACTAAAAAACACCAAACTTAAAATGCAAATTTTAAATAAGATAATGATAGAGTCAGTTGAGATTCTTCAGTCTTAACCACATGATTTAAGCATTCTTTTCTGTACATATACAAGCACATTTTTAAAAAGTCTATTTATGGGAATGCATTACTCAAAACCAAATCAAAAATCATCCACACTTTTTTGGTTAAGAACAAATTAGGTTCATTATTTAGTGAGCTACATGCTACAACCAAACTACTGACGTGAAAATGAGGCCACAGAGGGCATCTGATATCTCAAGGACCTTCTGCATGTAACAGAAATGCAGAGAAAAGTTTCTTGGTCACATATTGAACTATTAAGCTCATGTCAGGCTATTTTCTGACATACCTTCAGAGATGAACAAAATGGAAATAATACAAAAGATGATTAAAAACAAGCAGTAGAAACAGCTAGCATACTGATTTGTGGTTAAAGCAAAGGGCAAAGAAGGAAGAAATCCAAAAGAGAAAAGGCAGTAAGTGCTGGATGAGGTTTCTTTTATATTATTTTCTACTTGGGTAAGATTGAAACAAAAAAAAAACCACAAAAAAAAAAAAAAAAAAAAAAAAAAAAAAAAAAAAAAAAAAAAAAAAAAAAAAAACAAAAAAAA
>JASSUY010034610.1:0-17315 GCA_032466535.1 Forpus xanthops
TGGTCAGTTTGGGTCAGGTGCCCTGTCTCTGCTTCCGCCCGGCTTCTTCCCAGGTCCCCTCCTCCCTGGCAGAGCATGCAACTCAGAAAGTCCTTGGCCAGCCCAAACACTCCAACCCATAACTATAAACACTGGTGTTATCAGCACTGTTCCCGAATCAAAAATCCAAAACACAGTGCTCACCAGCTACTACTTAAAGAAAAATGACTGCTGCTGCTGCTGAACCCATGACAGTACTTTAACCCAAGATTCTTCTATGATTAAATCTCTTTAATGTATATTCACTGAATCTCTTAAATTATTAATCCCTAACATTTTAGGAAATTGATACATTGCTAAACTAAAGTTATTAGTTCAGTAAATTAAAAGAGAAGCATCAAGTACCACCATGGGCTGTACTGAGTACCACTGTGGATCAGCAGTGGCACAGCACTGGATAACAGCCTTCTTTCCTCTGTTATATGAATATCTTGACAATAAGGAATTGTGCCATTTAAATGTCCATCCACTGCAGTCCATGTTGCAAAAGCTTTATGTTGCACACATCTGAAAATAATCCTGAACAACATATACTTTTTAACACCTAGCATTTGGGCTGGATCCTCACACATAAACAATACCTAATACTGTACTATCAAGCAATATTTTGCAAGTTGCCTGTAGCTACCATTCTAGTTCTCCTAAAGTACATTGTAGTAAGGAGCCTTTTCCCTGAGCACCTGCAATTTTCTCTGTTTTCAAAGTTATGCTTATCTCCTTTTTATTTGCAAGCAAATTTATATCTTAATGTTTTGCCTATTTAATAATGGAAGTGGAGAACACGTATCGAGGCCATAATAAACTGGATGGGCTTCTGACTGATTCAATGAATTTGACAGGGAAATTTTCTGAGCTGTCATAGCAATGCAGAGATATAGGATTAAGGTGAAGTACCTTTCTTAAATATATGGCACTGATGTCTCACCGTCATTATTAAAGAAAGGAGGACTTATTTCCTCTCTAGTCTATTATTTGTTTTTTCTGTTGATAGAACTGGAGCTATTGACAATGCTAAAAATATTTTTTACACTCCATGAAGAAGATAGAGAGGACAGCTTTAAAAATATTCAGAAGCTTCATTGCTATGATTTCAATGGCCTGCTGTATTGAGGGCACCTACACTTTGAGAGAGGAAGAGAAAAGAAGGGAAAAGGAGAATATAGGGAAATTTCTGTGGTTTTGAGGAAGTGTAGGAAAGAAAATTACTTCCTTCAGATGCTGTTTATAAAGATGATCTTTATAAAATTTGGGACAAAATAATACGGCAGACATCTTAACATACAGAGCAATCTTGCAGGATTGTTCCACAATCTCCAGGAAGTGTAGTCTTCCCAGTTGAATGACCTGGTGAATCACAAATTAATTGAAAAGATGACACTAGCAACACATTCCTAAAAATTACAGTTATGTTGCAGACCTCTCCAGCCTGGGAAAAAGAAGGTAATTTATTGCATTTCCATTATCCTACCCACTTTCTCTTTCAATATTGCGATTTGCAGTAGTAGATAGGATTAAGGTAGAGTTTATTTTTTATGTTTACTTTTTATTTTTTCTAAACTTATTACAACTGTGTCCTTGAACTATCCATAATGAAAAACATTAACATTTCCCTCTCCAACATGTATATCTTTCACTAATTTGTGGAACCAGAATGTACATCTCAAGGTATGTTTCTCATAATGAAGTTATTAATATGGTGTTGGGGAAGCAGGCTTTTTTTGTTGTTGGCATTCTTTAACTTGAAGTCAGATCTAATTTATTCCAGATGTTTGTTATACAGAGAAAAGGAAAAGTTCGGAAAAAAAAAATAAATTAAATTTTACCTGTCATTGCTTTAAAACAATTTCTACAACTACTGTATTCTTTATGAAGGCTGTAAATTCCAATTTTACACTTCTATAATGGCATAAGCCACAGGCAAAGCATATGCAAAACTTGATGGAATTACACAGTGAAACAATCTGACAGAACTGCAAAGATATCTTGGCCAGTCTACTGCTACTTTTTTATAATATCTACCCCTTTTTTCATCCTCCATTATCTATCTTAATAGGTAAATCATGTAGAACAAAAGAGAACCCATACTACCAACAATGGCTAAAATTTTCAGGAAGGAGTTACAAAATAAAAGTTGATTTCAAGGGAGGATATAAAGCTTACCTTTAATAACCCTAAAATGGAAATGCAACTCAAATACAAATTTGTAATATGGTGGGAAAGGTATTGTATACATAGTTTTACAGTTAGACATGCAAGACAAATTTTGTAGGGACAAATTAATTTTGTAGTAACCATTGTACACTGTGATTACTCAGTTCTTGATTCGTTAAGGTAATATCAAAACAATACCACTGATTTAAATGGTGCCACTCATAACAGAAGGAAATGTATGAAAAGAGAAGAATAACATCTCCAGCAATAACTGGTCATTATGTTAAATTGAATTGCAACAGTGTCTAAGCTTTTACTACTCCAGAGTCTTATTTTGTTTGCATTGTTTTAAAGTAAAATGTTTGAACAATTCTATTAGGGTGTTCATATGCAATGAACTAGATGATGTTAAGGTCCTTTCCAGTTCTAACTATTCTATGGTTCTATAGGGTCCTAAATCTGGTCAAGACTTTATGTTTACAATATCCATCAACCTTTTTAATTAGGAAGCAAAGAAATCACATCTGTAGTATGCAATGATAAGTGTCTGAATATCCTCACATTAAAGCTTAGGGTACCTCAGAGCAAGTAAAATACGTTAAGGAGGTACTTAAGGCAATTATGTTTAGAATAAACTTTTGATATAAATTACCAGTAGTCTATCATATCATTCTCTTGGATAAGCCTTTGTGATAACTAGAATAATGCCTCTAGAGTGTATTGCAACTCATAATGCCAAGCGCTGCAGAGCTACAATTAACCTATAGTGATAAACAGAAGTTTTAATGAGTTAATAATTAGATGATGTAACAGATATTCACTATTCACAGAATAAATTTTTAT
Source organism: Forpus xanthops (assembly GCA_032466535.1). Taxonomy (NCBI): domain Eukaryota; kingdom Metazoa; phylum Chordata; class Aves; order Psittaciformes; family Psittacidae; genus Forpus; species Forpus xanthops. The sequence continues at coordinate 3,034 of JASSUY010034610.1, forward strand.
TTCTTATTTAATATACTTAATAGACTTGTTTGCAAGAATTTTAATGAGCTCTGCAAGAAAATCAATAGGTAGGACTGAAAGACATCAACGTGCTTGAGCAGAACCATTGGATAATTTCTTGCAAAACAAAATGAGATTGTATGTAGTTGCTAAACATGAAAAGTTGAATTCGCAGTCGAAACACTAGAAATAACTACTTGTGATAACTACTTTTGTGGGGTTTGGATTTTCACTTCAAAGCCAGATGATAATTTGCTGCATTCTGTAATGCAAGTTATCCAACTGGAAACACAAATACAAAGTGTAAACAAGGCCTCCCTGCACATACGCTAAAATTGTTTAAAACCTTACTCTCAAAAACTCACTTAAAACACTTACAATTCAGTTATACCAGCCTGTCTTGATGGAGCAGACATGTTTTGATCAGCTTTTTGAAACATTTGTGGATGAAATCTTTTGTGAGATGAAACCATTTTAGTGGAATAACTAGTACTGGGCACTAATCATCCTAGGGAGAAAAGATCAGATAGACTGTCTCAAGACTACCAAATTTCCAACTCATGTCCTGAGGCAGAAACTTAGTTTCACAATGAAATGTTAAAAATCAGCAAGTCTGAGATACCAGATGCCCATCTGAAGCACACAAATATATCAAAGGGTCTCAATAGGGGAGCCATAGTTCTGTAACCCAAGAAATTATATTTGAAACTTGCCTTTTTGCATCTGAATCTTCATCTTCAATTGAACGCTTGACATTTGACGTGATTCTTGTCATCCTGTAAAGTGCAATATAATTCCGTCTGCAGAGGTGCCTAGAAATGCAGCTAAAAGTAACCTGAGAGAGAGCAGTCTCCTGTGAAGTCAGTGTTTTCGCATACCTGACGACACGTGTTCATTTTCAGTGCAAAAAAAAACAAAAAAAAAACAAAAAACAAAAAAACAAACTTGACTTCTTTAAAATCAAACTCAGTTTTTGACTGGAAATGAGTTACCAAACAATAACTATAGAGTGTTTTAATGAGCATATTCAGCCTTTTGCAGAATTTGATCCTAATTAAAAAATATATCAAACTAAATAGCAGATTTTACTACATGACTTGATTATACAAACTTCATATTAAATATCAACTTTTTTTTTTTTTCTGAGAAAAAGTTTTTTCTCAGGAAAAAAAAGTGAAGTGAAAGAATAGTTCGTCATGTTATTGTGCTTTTGAAGAACTGGCCAAAAGCCAAATTTGAATGGGTATGCTTTATACATAAAACCTCTCATGCAGTTCTAATTAAAATCTACTGAAGCTTTCAGTTTCATTTAAAAGAGTTAATCTTCTGGATACTTTTCATTTGCTTTTGGTTGCACTATATCGAAGGAGAAGCTATAATACTTTCTTAAATTAAATCAGATGAATTAATTTTTAAAACATGAGGAAATAAAGTCCTAAATTTCTTTTCTTATGGACACGAATCTGTACACCTTTGACAGGATATTTTAGTGACAAAAGCTTTGCCTTCTGTAAATAGTCAATGTCAGAATACAGAAAAATAAGCAAAGAGTATTTTAAAAAAATTAAATTAATTGTTTATTCTCATTGATATATGTTGGTTTACATATGAGTGAATCTCACTGGATATATACTTAAGGTAACTAATTTGACCACATATTTAAAGTATCTAAGTCTGTGTCTGTCTTCTGCTGCATTAATTTAAAATGCTATTAAGTGTGTGCCACTGCTAGAGTAGTTAACTGTGGGTAGCTTTGGTAAGAAATAAATTGATCTCTTCATTCTACTAGGTGAATAATAACTGGCAAGATAGCAGATATTTAGAAGGGTTTAGACTATAAATTCTTTATTTGACATTATATATAGATAACATTTTTTTCTGTTATTATGTATAATTTCTGTTAAGATAATGAATGGTTTATAATAATACCATAACATAGTGTAATGAATAACAGAATTTAAAAATTCATGAAAAAAATGAAGATAGACACAGACATAGGTGCAGATGATATAGGTAAATATAAATATAGATTACACAGATGCAGACATTTTTCTGGGTACTATATGGAAATGGTAAGCACAGTGGTCAGACAGCATAAACTGAACCACCACCAGTAGGGCTCATAATGGCCAGCTCTACCCCTCCTTTGTTTCTGAATGCCACTGTATGCCCCATGATTGACTGACTGACAAATGGCACTGAGCTCAGAGTCACAACCACACAATGGAGGCAAGGTAAACCTTCTGAAGATTTCATAGCTATGGCTGATACTGTTGGCTAATCTAATGCATAGTTTATGGATATTTTAGGATTTACCTGGTAAAAAGAATTCCCAAAACTTCTTTATTTCATCTGTAGTTGAGGACAACCTGATGCATCCTGACCTCAGGTGGTCAGGATGGGCTGGTGTCATGTATTTGAGCTGGAAATTATACATGATGACTGAAGCACACACTTACAAACTCTGAAGTTCTACGGCATGCTATAGTGAATCTCCTCAGCAGCATTTTCACCAAGAGTACAAAGCACAGGGTACAAAATATTCACTATATTGTATTGCTAGGGGATTGCAGAAAAAAATGTAAGAGATAAGGCTAAACTATAAGGCATTTTGTGACCTGAAAGAGCTGCTCTACTGCCTCGGAAAGTAAAGAGATTGTAAAATGTCGAAGGAATGAGCCAAAGCACTCATCATATTGGTAGCGTCAAAAGAGGTTATACCAGTCTGAGTCTTAGCAAAACTACTCCTTGGAGCTAATATTGTTTCAATATGTATTAATGATGCAATTAGGCTTTAATGGTGTTAAGTAGAAGTGGGCTGTGAAGTTTGCTGATGATATAATACTGAGAGCACTCACTAACATAAGAAAATTTCAGGTTACTATGCAGAAAGCACTAGGTGATCTTGGAGAATGGAGAAATAAGAAAAGGAATAAATGTGAGGACAGATAATAAGCACTTCTGTTGCATGTTAAGAATTGGAAATGACTGAAGAGTCCTGACTCTTGAAGTATTAGTACAGTGTTATACTAAAATATGCAAGTATGAACTTTGAATGGATCAGAAAGGTCTTTCCAGCAGATAAAAGCAAATGTCTGACCCCTTCTCCTCCCTCTTCCTCCCATCACCTTACTCTGATCTCTCGTATTTAAAAAGGATGTATTCAAACTGCAAAAATTTCAAAGAGAGCTATATGAAAAGCCCATCATTCAAAGGTAGAAGAGAGGTTACATTTTTTTAATATAGCAAAACAAAGGCTGCAAGGGAATGAGCCTAATATCTGTAAGTAAATCCTAATGTTAAATACTGAACTGATAAAGAAGCTATTTAGAAGATAATGTCACAGAAAAATATATACATAATGTCAATTAATTATGTATGTATGTAGGCTGCAAACCAGAAGAATGTGTGCTAAAGCAGAAGATTCTTAAACAGTTTTCATAAACAAGCAGTGGAAACAGAAAATTAATCTTATCACTGCTAAAACTTATGAGGGAGATATTATGACTTTCAGCCACTTGTCATACCAAGAGACTGGACTTAATGACTTCGGAAGTGCCACTATGATTGTACAATATTTAAACCATGGCCTTAAACATTAGGGTTAAAGTCGCAATGATTAGCTATATTTTTCTAGTACAAACGCACTGTGCAATCAGGGTAAGGTCAGCTTTCTCATAGTAAGGAGTTCCTTAATATCAACAGTCAATGGTATAATGAATTTACCAAAGATCTACAAATTAAATCAATTTTCCTTAGCCATTGGGTATTTTGGATAAGGTTGTCTCATCTGTTCAAAACCAAAAAGCAAAACAAGCAAAAAAAAAAAAAACAAAAAAAAAAAAAAAAAAAAAAAAAAAAAAAAACAAACAAGAAAAAACACCAAAAAAGAAACCCCAAAACCAAACCCAATCCCTCCCCCCCCAAAAATAAAAATATGCCTCCAAAAAAAACCCAAACCACCAAACCAAAAGGCAAACAACAAAACTCTCAGAGGCTTCAACGTCTACACAGTTATAAAATACAGCCACTGCACACCAGAAAAGCTTAATCCTGCACTGTGAAGTCAACAGTCAGAACATAGCTCTGGGGGACAGTGTTTCACCTCAGCACAGACAACAGAAGTAGAATTTCCACAATGCTATTTATTTGCAACAGATGCAGCTTTTATTTGCTCAATATCTTTGAATAAAACTGGCTCTGTTTACAACTAAACATGTCATCTTTCTCCCTCTGGTTAATGATTTTTCATATTTGCCATTAAAAATGAAACTCAAATGTTTATTTCTAGCTAGGATGGTACTGATAGGTCTTTATTTTAGAGAAATCCTTCTTCATTTACATCTAGAGTCACAGTGGGATTTTGCCTTTTAATGCAAATAAGGAGGGTTCTGTTTTGAAGATCTCTGTCCATTTTATTCCAGCTGAAGTTGACTGGGCTGTGGGTGTTTTGGAGGCTTTGGCAAATCAAGCCCTTACACAGCATCTCCCTTAATGATGGTGAGTCAGAAGGGAACCCGTACCACACTCCCACATCTGCACCAGCTCCCTGCTTCTATCAGCAGGATGTAGAACACATTTATTATTTGTCACTGAATTAAAATGTGACTGAACATAGAGCAGATCTGCTGAATAAGAAGGTGCATTTTTGCATAATACCTTTTCAGAACTGAATAAAGGTCAAAATCTGTTCAATTTACATTGCATGAAATTAATTCAAAGGATACCATTTAGGACAGAATTCAGCCCCAAGCTTCTGTAAGAGTGCAATTACAGCTGTCTTTTGCAGAAACAAAAGACTATGCTACAATGTCCTTCAATATCTTATAAAACTGTTCCAAGCTGAACACAAATGTAATTAATGTTATACTAGCAGTTACTGCAGAGGAATCAGAAAATCATAAAGACATAATAGCAGAGCTAAAATAAGCTACATAACAAGATGATATTGAAAGCTGTATGTACAGCCGGGTACCTTTTATGGAGTATTCCCAATTACAGAGAGCTTCATACAGTCAATGAGGCACTGTATAAAAATCATACTGAAGAGAGATGATGGTCAACGAATATTTAGCATAAAACTCAGAATTTCCTCATTTGAACTGGTTGGTTTCAGCCCAAATAGGCCATTCCAAAACCTGCTGATTACCGAGATGTAAAGATTGAATGTTCCTCATTTCCTGAGCATTCTCTCCACTCCCAGCACACACATATATGAATACTCACATTGTGGTGGCTTGAATCCAGGCTGTGAATGATGTATAACAGAAGGAGTTGATCAAATGCCTCTAAAACCATTAAAGACACATTTTCATCTTTAGTTTGCAGCACAATACCCCTATGACCAACAATTCTGACTGCCATAAACACATAACAGTAATACAGTGAGATTGGTTCAAAATTTATTTATACTGCGTTACTTCAATTAATCAGTGCAACGCTAGAACTAACAGATGTTCCATATTGTAATGCAGTATTCTAGAAAAAAATATATGGCACAGCTATATTGATTTTGTCTTCACTACCTTTTCTATTTAGCAGTAGACTACATGTGGTATATAAGACCAAATGCAATTATGAGTCTTTAGAGTTAGCAGCTGGACATGGCAGAAAATATTAGTAAACTCTCTTGCCCTTTTGTTGAAAAAAATCGATCATTATAAAGTTCTGGATGGTTTCCCAGATAGACTGTAAAAATTGGTAAACACTTATGAATTTTTCAACCAAAAGAGGACGTCAGAGGAAAGAGGAGTCCTGTTATGGTTTACACTGTATTTTACAGCACTGCATCATTACAGTGGTGGCTTAACCCAAAACTGTAGTGTTATTCAGTGCCTGATGCTTCACATGAAGTCATCATTTCCAAGATCAAGAGCAACCTCTGCTAACACCGAGTCTGATCTGTTGAACGTAAGATGTAGGGTACCCTGGATGCAGTCCTATCCATTCAATAATTCCTGCTATAGAGAACCAGGACTAACCTTTGCAAAGCTTTCCTACTTGGAAAACAACCATAACTTTCTGTTCACCTGAGTTTGTTTCATTTGGCTTCTTGCTCTAAGATTTTACCAGTAATTTTTGTTTAGTTTCAAACTTTTGCTTTCCGTGGAAATATCTTTAGATTGCAAAGAAGTCATATATTAATGATTATTACTTAATAAATTTAATTAGATTAAATGAGATTAATCTGCTAGGTTATGATCCTATGGGTTTATTTCCCAGTAGGATAATCCCAAGGATTATCATGCAATGTCTCTAAATTATTCACATCTGTAGCATCAGATCTGAGTACGGTAGTTAAAAGCAGTAATAGTCAAAGGTGACATAACTTCCTTATTTCTGTAGAAATAATCCTAGCAACAACATCATCTGAGCTTTACAGACAAGGCTTCCTGGAAAAGTTCTCCTCCTTTATTGGAAATTACATCTTTTCATACTAGGCCTATTGCTTTATGCTTGGCCATCTGCAAATTCAGCTGTTTGCACCCAGCTTGCTAGACAGTCTTGAACAACTTGCATCAAAGACTTCCTTTTTTATTATTCACTATGCTCACAACATTTTTCATCTGCAACTTTATCAGTGTCATTGTGTATTTTCTTCCAAGCAGCGAAAAAGAATATTAAATATAATAGAGTCAAATACTGATCCCTGTGGAGCTCATAGACAGACATCTGTAGAATGATGATTATTCATTTGTAGTAATATTTTAAGACCTTTCAGTTGCTTGGGTTTTAACCAATTCAGTATATGCCACGTTGATTTTATTTCTTAATCAACATGTCATGTGCTACCAAATGAAATGCCTTATAGAAGACTAAGTACGTTCCATCAATTTTATTACCTTTATAAATAAAGCAGGGTTGCTGTATCATCTGTTTCACTATTCCGCCTGAGATCATTATCAGGCTGACAAATCAATAATTACACTTTTTTATTGTTTATAGTGACACAGAATTGGATCTCCTGGTTACTTCTGGGAGTAAAAAATGCTTCCAGTGTGAAACTCAGTACTGAAAATCAAGCCGAACAATTCAAGGAGATCATCAGCTAGCTCTGCTAAAAGCCTTGGATGCAATTACCTGGATTTTTTTATTTTAAAAAGTTTGGGTTTTTTACTCTGCTTAACAAATACCTACGTCTGTTGAACTGAAAAATTCTTATCTTTATACCATACTAAACTGAAGGCCACAAACAGCTGCAGTGCTCATATGAGACTGTGTGTTAGTGCAACTTCTTCCTTGTCACAAGAAACAACACGTCCCAGATGTGGTCCTGAAGGGCAAACACCCCTTCTCACAGCCATCAGTATGCTCTGATCTTCCTTTTTCTCAAAGCAGCAACTGTAGTATTTTATTTAATAAATACTCTACCTCTGTTATGCTATTAATGAAATGCTCCTATTTCCACCTGGCTTTAGACCAGTTTTAGACCAGAAATCTCCTGTCATAATCTACATCAAAATATTTTTTTATTGTACTGACATTTCCCTGCCTTTTTTTTGTCCTTCAGCTTCTCCCATTACTCCTTTGTACCGGGTAGTTTTCTTTGCAATATATGGCATGACCTGAACAAAACATCTGTTTTAAGTACACCTCTGAAAGACAGTAATGAGTGAGGTATGCTTCCTGTTCACTTCAGTCTAATCTAAAACTATCAGAAAATATCATATTGATTGAGACAGAAGCCGGTTGCTCGTACTAAAATAAGTGTGTGATCTCTGATCTATTCCTGCATTAACTGTGGGTAGCACTTAATTATAAGCCATCAATATGCAAAACATTCATCTTTCTTTAAAATATCAGGAAGTATATTAATACAACACTTAAAATAATTTTCACTTTTAAATGTCAACATATGCAATGAAAAGTTTTAATTTTGCCTTACAAAAATTGCTTTTATGTGGAAATTTAAAAAGAAGTTAAAAAGTAAAAATATAGTAATAATCCCATCTTTATAATCTAAATCAATATTCAGAAAGTTGTGGCTCTTTATTTCACCTAAAATGTACATAAACGGTCAAACAGGACCAAACACATATATATTGAGAAAAATTAGTCTTAAATCCAGACCTTGAAATGGACTTGAAAACTTTGATTCTGGTAGCTTATTGCTCAAAATGGCTGGAGTTTGTAGGAATGAATGGATCTGCCAACAGAGAACTTATTACAGAATGAAAACAATTATTTGAAATCTTAAAACTTTATTGACAATTCATCCTCATTACTGCAGTCATTTTCTTCATACTCTTTTCTTTACTGAGAAGAGTTCTTTGTATGATTCATCAGTTCTGTTTGTCAAAGGCCCCAAGGCATCCAAGAGAAGTTTCTTCAAACTGAGCTTTAAACTTTCATGATTACTTAGAGACTGTAATTTATTTTAACCTGTTCAATATTAGTATTAATTTTCTGCAGTTTGTATTCTTCTTGTCTCCTGCTCTCTGAATACCTACTGTGAACCACACATGAAACTGAATATTGTTTACATTATAAACTAACTGTCTGTATCCATTTTCTGTCAGTACAAATTTTGTTCCATATCCCAATATGCCAAGGTTGCAGGGCTTGGTGGTTAGAATAGTGGCCTGTTGTTGCACTACTGGTTTTAGCCATCAGGGAAGGCAACTTTATTTTTGCTTTTGAAGTGTGCTACATCTCTCTCTTCAGGTCAGCATTACTATTCAGTGGATTTGATTTATAATAGGAAATTGTATTTATTTTTCAAGTCACCTATGAACAGATATGGTGCCAGGCACAGCTGAATAAAAAAAAAAAAAAAAAAAACAAAAAACACAGGATCCTCTTTGACTGACTAAATAGGCCATATATATGAAATAAAAACCATAGCTCTGTATTTTGCTTGAGGAGACCTAAACACAAAAGTGGGCACCAGCGCAACCCTGACTAACCTGGGTAAGGCAATAATCTGCTAACTGTAATCTTAAAAAGCCAAAGATGATATTCTTCATTTATGATGTATTTATTTTTATAAATAAAAGTGTAAAATTTAACCTCTCTACATATTCTTATCATGACCGTACCAGATACTCAAGAGTCACAGCCAAAATATTATGAAAATGATGGTAAATTAAAGAATGGCTTTTGTTGCTGTTGGTTGGTTGAGTTTTGTTTTGTTCGTTTGGCTTGGTGGAGGTTTTTTTTCTGTAATGTAGTCCTGTATCTTTTCTTCATGGGATGGGGAATGCAGTCAAATGAGCAGAAGGGCAGCTGAAGTTTGAGCCTGTAGTCCATCTTATCACCTAGCAATGGCACCTCCATGCACATGTAGGATCAAGAAGCAGCAGAAAGCGATAATGAAATACTACAGGATTCCCACTCATTCACCCCAAGCAGTTGCCGTAGGACCAGGTTGTTGCTTTTGGCATAGTCCTTGTACCCACGACTAGCATCTTTTCCCTAACCTGCTGCTAATGAATGGCTCCAGGAGAAGCTGCCACTCTGAGCAGTATCATTCCCACTCATGCAGCCATGCTCACCCACCAACTCCAGGACAGTGGAAAGTGATTCACCTCAATTTCAGCAGAACTGTAGAAAACTCTCCTCTGCTTCCCTACCTGTGTCCCAGGTCTTCACAACTCCAGAAAAGAAATGACAAGATGGGATAAGTGTGACTGAGTTATATGCAAGCCCTGATTTTTTCTGTGTAATCTTGCTCATAAGTGAAAAGGACAATGTCATGGCTGTCACCAGGGCTGAGATGTAATGCAGCTGAAGTCATGTTCCCTTTATTCCTTCATTGTCTGACTATATCTCTGTTACAGAACATGAACAAATAATCCCTGAAAATATGAAAGTAATCTTTACCGAGGAATCAGTGATGGTAAGTGCAGCTGAAGCAATGCAGACATTATTAATTATCATGTCCAATATGATGAATATTATTGTACAAGACGAATAAAAAACTGTGCATTAGGCTTCTGCAAAATTTCAATAGAAAATAAAGGTTTCCCAAACCTGTGTTTGATAGTTACATTTTAGAAAAGCACTTAAAAAGAAACTAAAGGTATATTTCAAATTTCCAGTTTATTACCTAGTTATCATAAAAGTTTTAAATTTGATATACCAATGCATTACAAAATATTCTTCAGAAGCCTTTATTAAAAAGGTGTACATTTAATATATATCCATTATTTTACAGCTGCATACATGAATATTGATTTATTGTCCTGGGTTCAGCAGAGTGCAGGCCACAGTTCGATTTTACTTGAAAAGGTGTTCAGTACACTTGGAACTGACTGCCCCAGGGGTGGAAACACAGCCCTACCATCTGCCATGGGCTGATCCAGACTGCACTGGAACAGGGGCAAGATCCAGAACACCTGGAATACATTGATGACATTATTGTGTGGTGTAATACAGCAGAAGAATTCTTTTAGAAAGGGAGGAAAATAATCCAATTCCTGCTGAAAGCTGGTTTTGCCATAAAATGGAGTAAGGTCAATGGACCTGCACAGGAGATACAATTTTCGGGAATAAAATGGCAAGATGTACATTGCCAGATCCTCACAGATGTGATCAACAAGGTAACATCAATGTCTCCACCAACTAATAAGGAAGAAACACAAACTTTCTTGGGTGTTGTGGGGTTCTGGAGGATGCATATCCCGAAGTACAGTTTGATTGTAAGCCCTCTCTACCATGTGACTCAGAAGAAGAATAATTTTAAGTGGGGCCCTGAGCAACAACAAGCCTTTGAGCAAATTAAATGAGAGATAGCTCATGCAGTAGCCCTTGGACCAGTCTGGACAGGGCCAGATGTGAAAAATGTACTGTACACCACAGCTGGAGAGAATGTTCCTACCTGGAGCCTCTGACAGAAAGCTCCAGGGGAGTCTTGAGGTCAAACCCTTGCCTTTTGGCTTTGGGGATACAGAGGATCTCAGGCCAGCTACACCCCAACTGAAAAAGAGATTCTGGCAGCATATGAAGGGTTTTGAGCTGATTCAGAAGTGATTGGCACTGAAGCATTCCTCCTAGCATCCCAGTTGCCCATGCTGGGCTGGATATTCAAAGACAGGGTCTCCTCTACACACCATGCAACTGATGCTACATGGATTAAGTGGGCTGCACTAATTACAGCGAGCTCGAATAGGAAATCCCAGTTGTCCAGGAATTCTAGAAGCCATCATGGACTGGACAGAGGGCAAAGATTTTGGAATGTCACTAGAGGAGGGGGAAGTGATGCGTGCTGAAGAGGCCCCACCATATAATGAACTGTCAGAAACTGAAAAGCAATATGCCTTGTTTACTAATGGGTCCTGTCACACTGTGGGAAAGCATCGTAGATGAAAGGCAGCTGTATGGAGTCCTTGACAACAGGTTGCAGAAACAGCTGAAGGAGAGGGTGAATCAAGTCAGTTTGCTGAGATGAAAGCCATCCAGCTGGCCTTGGACACTGTCGAACAAGAAAAGTGGCCAGGACTTTCTCTACTGACTCACAGATGGTGGCAAATGCCCTGTGGGGGTGGTTGCAGCAATGGAAGCAGAGCAACTGGCAATGCAGAGGTAAACCCATCTGGGCTGCTGCGCTGTGGCAAAATATCACTGCCAGGGTGCAAAACCTGGTGATCAAGGTATGCCACGTGGATGCTCATCTATCCAAGAGTGAGGCCACTGAGGAACACCAGAACAGCCAACAAGTCAATAAATGAATGTCCTGGGTTCAGCTACCAAGATTGAAGAGGCTCAGATGGACTTAGGTTGGCAACATAAGGCGGAATTATTTTTGGCCTGGTGGGCCCATGACACTTCAGGCCATCAGAGAAGAGATGCAACATACAGATGGGCTCATGATCAAGGGGTGGACTTAACAATGGATATTATTGCCCAGGTTATTCATTACTGTGAAACGTGCTGCAATTAAGCAAGCTAAACAGTTAAAGCCTCTTTGGTATGGAGGACAATGGCTGAAGTACAAATATGGAGAGGCCTGGCAGATTGATTAAATCACAGTCCCGCCAACACTCCGAGGCAAGCACCATGTGCTTACCATGGTAGAAGCAGCTACTGGATGCCTGGAAACATATGGTGTGACTCAAGCCACTGCCCAGAACACTGTCCTGGGCCTTGAAAAACAGATTTTGTGGCAACACGGCACCCCAGACAGAATTGAGTCAGACAATGGGACTCATTTCTGGAACAGCCTGATAGACACTTGGGCCAAAGTGCATGGCATTGAGTGGGTATATCACATTCCCTACCATGCACCAGCTTCTGGGAAAATCAAATGGTACAATGGAATGTTAAAAAAGTACACCGAGAGCAATGGATGGTGCGAGTTTCAAGAGTTGAGATACACACTTATCAAAGGCCACCTGGCTGGTCAACACCAGAGGATCTGCCAACAGGGCTGGCTCAGCCCAATCAGAATTTCTACGTACTGTAGAAGGGGACAAAGTTCCTGTGATACACATTAAGAATTTTCTGGGGAAGACAGTCTGGGTTATTCCTGCTTCAGGTGAAGACAAACCTACTCATGGTATTGCTTTTGCTCAGGGACTCAGATATACTTGGTGAGTAATGCGGGAAGATGGGGAAATCCAATGTGTACCTCAAGGGGATTTGATCTTAGGGGAAAACATCCAATGAACTCAATTGTATGCTGTTGCCTGCTACGTAGCACTTTTATAGCCCACTATAGAATAGATGTCTTCAGGTCAACAGTGTCTGGCTCTGACTTCCCTCCACCTATCATCCCAACAAAGAATGAACTTTGATGAAACCAGACGAGTTCTGCGGTAAAGGCAAAGATACAACACTGCCTCTCCTGCTCTGAAAGTTTACTACAAGAGATGGAACGCGATATCATGCACTGAATGGACTCAGCAACTTTATAGGCATTGGTCCATGCAGTAAGGAATGATCTCTCTCTCTCCCGCTGTGTGTGTGTATGTATATATATAAATATGTGTGTATATATATATATATATATATGAGTGATGGTATATTGAAAATGTGGGATTTGAGCATGACGTGAATGGTATAGGATAAGAGGTGGATACTATCTTGGGTTCATCAGTAGCAGTCATTTTTTTCTTCTTAGGAGCTGGTGCAGTGCTGTGTTTTTGACTTTTGGCCTGGGAGAAGCACTGATAGCAAAAAGTTTTTAGCTACTGCTCAAATGTTTAGTCTAACTGTCCTGGGTTCAGTAGTAGCAGTCATTTTTCTCCTTCTTAGTAGCTGGTGCAAAGGTACCAAAGACGTATTCCGTACCACAACACATCATGCCTGGGATGTAAAAACTGGGGGCAGGGACCTGGAAGAGTTAGATCACTGTTCGGTCAGGCTAGGTATCGGTCAGTGGGTGGTGAGTAGTTGTATTTTCTTCCCTTGTTATTTCCCTTATCATTATCATTAATGGTGTCAGCAGCAATGGTTTGTGTTATACATTAGTTACTGGACTGTTCTTGTATCAACTCATGGGAGTTACATTCTTTCGATTCTCTTCCCCATTCCTCCAGGAGCCAGGGGGAAAGGAAGTGGGGGGAGTGAGAGAGCAACTGAGTGAGTTACGGCTGGGCTTAAATCACGATGTTTATGAGATAAAATTTCTCTAATTTAAAGAAGCAAATAGCAGAAAATCTTAAAAAGTGCAGAAAGCACAAAATTATTTCTTTATCTCAAATTAGAAAGTGAGTTGATACTTTTCAGCTACCTTTGAAACCATTACTTTTAAGTGGATTTTGTATTTGGTTTTTGTTTCAACAGCAACTAGAAATAAAAATACTAGACCATCATGCGGAGTTTGTTTGCAATCTGCTACTGTTAATTTTTCATATGTGTTTTTTCATTTGTTGTGACTCATTCAGAGCTTTTTGAAACTTGTATCTTTTGAATTTTCTTTTTTTTTTTTGTCTTGGGTTTTGTTTTTTTCAGTTGTTTTCCCCCAAGGATTTTTTCCTATGCAATTCTGACCAGAAATACCATACTAATGTTTAAGTGAGAAAAATAATGTCTCTTTCCTTGTCATTAGTTTTGTCATTTTGAAAAAACACAAGCCAAAACCCCCAACAGAATAACACTACTTTTGGAGATAGGTTGAAAATTCGGAATTAGCTAGAAATCTCCTTAGTGAGTAACAGTTTACCTCTCTTCTCTAAAGTAGTTTGCTTTGACTGGGTAGGGTTATTTGTACTGAAAAGTTTCATAGCAGGCAATGTCTTTTAAAAAAACATTACTTTCTGCTGTATACCTGTGGAATAATTAGGAAATTTGGGATAATTGGGAATTAAATCTATATTCAAAATGCAGCATTGTCCACACAT
>JASSUY010034611.1:0-21206 GCA_032466535.1 Forpus xanthops
CTCCACGCAGCCTTCTCTTCTCCAGGCTGAACAGCCCCAACTTTCTCATCCTATCTTCATATGGGAGGTGCTCCAGTTCCCTGATCATCCTCATGGCCCTCCTCTGGACTTGCTTCAAGAGCTCCATGTCCTTCTTATGTAATATCTTATGTAATGGAAACTAATGAATCAATTATCTTAGCAAGAAGGTGATATCTTTTGCATGCATGTTTTTGTATGCTTATGAAGGAGATGTTTAAATGTGTTAATGAAAAATTTAGATTTACAGCTCTGTTTATCATGATAACATCACTGAATTTGGCTAAATACATTAGAATTTCATATTTCATTGGTATAGTGCTTTAGGAAGTAAAATATGGCAATACAGGTTTGCCTTTTATTTTTTTTTCTAATTTTTTATCAATACTAATTGTCAGACATTACATTGTGAAATTAATAATGGGGGAGGCTGGTTGGTGAGTTTTTTTCTTGTTTATTTTTCTGTTCCATTGCTGCTGTTTATCACAGTGAACCAGTGATATTGCAGGTAATTGTTCACATAATGGAGTGCAGAGGTGGTGAAGAAATCTCAGCATAAGACCTGTTTCTTCACACACCTCTCACAAAATAGCTCCAACAGCTTGAATTCTATTCAGTGGCATGGGCTGTGAATCACAATCAGAAATATGTTCTGAATCCTGAGGAGCTGTACTGGGGACTGTACCAGGCAAATGAAAACGGGGAAGAACCAATGAGCAATCAATCTTATACCTGTCCCACTCACAGGCTAATCCAGAAATTAATAAAAGGTTGCAGCACATTGTAATTTTTAAAGCTATCTAAGCTCAGCTAGTCAAACCTTTAATATTTCACATTTGTTCTGATAAATGCCAAGTCATTCACAAAACCATGTCAAATTTCTTCCCTTGATCTCCTTGTCAGTCCAGATCTTATTTCATTGTCTTGTAGGTGTGTTTACTGCAGTAGTTTCAGGATTGCTTAAGCAGGGGAGGTACTGCTTAACAGTGAGAGTGGATGACACAGCAGATTTGGTTGTTAGTCATGTATTTTATGTCTAAGAAATTAAACACTCTCTCTAAAAAGAAACACAACGTGACTGTCTCCTGCTTTCCTAACTCCAATGGTAGGGTTTGAATGAAACATGACCTGCACATTCCGCCTCTTGTTCCACTGCGACATAAAAGTTCAGTCATACTAAATGACATGAATGGTACTCATCTTTCTCTTCCAACAGCCCTGCAAAAACCTGGAGGGTGGCTTACAGGCATCAAAAGCTTTACTGTAATAAAATTACTTCTTAGAATATCTGTCTATAGAAGAAAAAGCTCTTGGGTCACTTTATTAACATTAGTGGTGGAGGAAAAAAAAAAATTCTATCCTGTCATTGAAAATTCCACTCATGCTATCTTTTTTCTTCTAGTTTTATACATTTTTTTTCATTCTTAAAATCCTCTTTGAAATATATTCTGAAATATTCTGAAAGAATTTCAGAAGTCCAAAGTACAGGAGATGGTTTTCTTCAACTTATTGTACATGTCTATTTACACCTCTATTTATTTATTTTTTTATTTTAATTATGTTTTGTAACTAGGTGATATTCTCAGGTAAGCACAGGAATGATGTTAAACTGCACAGCCATTAGTTGCCCCTCTTTCAATGAGTGTTCTTGTAACATAGCACATATGCATGCCCCATATGGGTTTGAAGCAGGACGAGCTAAACGTGAGGTGACACTGAAGGAATTCCATGCATTTAATTTCTTGGACTAGGTCTGAAATAAACTTTTTCTCATGCCACAGAAACCTAGGAAGTTACAAAGTTATAAAAGATGAAAACTGTGTTTTACTAAATGTTCAACATTCATTTTGATGTGAGAAACTGAAAAGGAGATTAAGAGCTATCTTCTTTAGAAAAATGAATAGCAGGAAAAGGGCTTCACATGTTAATGAGATGAGCCAAGTCAGTGAAATGGCTACTGACTTTCAGGTAAGTGATAGATGAGAATCCTGGCTCATAATGCATCCCTTTGAGTTTTTGTCCCTGCTCTTTTATCTTTGAGCTTTTACACAGGAAATTTCATGTGTATTTAATACAGAAATTACATTAAATGAGCTTTCCATTTCATGTTTCAGGATCTTCCTTCATTCTAGGTTTCCTTTATTTCTTTATGGTAACTTGCTAGTTTGAGATATATAACAAATAGCAACTATTTGGATACAGTTTTAGAATGACACATACTGTCATTTTAATTAATTCTGGAGGTTAGGAACTACATATTCATGCACTTCAAGGTAAGGCCTTTCTAAGCACTAAAACCAGTAAACATAGTTTAAAAGACTGTTTATTGCATTTAAAGTGTTATCACCATATCTACATTTTTGTCAGCATACGTATGTTTCCTTATGTAGAATGGGAGGTTCTGAATTGAGTGCAAATTTTGTGAGTAGTGTTAAAGCCATTTTATGGATGTTTTCTGTCAGTTATGTATAGCTTCTAGTACAAGAAAAATAAATTGCAGCTTCCCTGAGAAAGTGACATAAACCCTTTTTATGTCACAAAGGGATTATTGTGAGAAAGAGGAAACTGTCACCCAAACTGTGATCTCCTTGATGAAATTGGTACATTCTTAAGTAGTACATAAAATGTTCAGGAGACAGTAAGAGACAGTAAAAGAATGTCATACTTCATACCATACATTGGTAAGAACTATAAGCTGTTGCAGGTAGCATAATCTACAAAGGAAGGTGCCAGCCTTGTTAAGCAAGATCAATTGTGACAGGCACATTGTCTACACTCCAACTCTTGGTCTCTGCTCCTTCCCTTGGCTTGCCCCCAATCCTCCCTTTCTGTAATAATTAGCTTATTATCAAGACATAATTATAGCTATTTCTTTACCCAGTATTGCCTAAGTTGGTTTTATGTCTTGGGTGAGTTGGCCACAGGTCTCAATGGGTACTCTCTTAAGAAGCTTGCTACCTGGCCACACCTTCTCAGAGGGTTTAATTGAGTAATCATGCTGTCACATGCAGACAAGTTTTGCAAAAACCTACAGCAAGGAATGACCTCTCAACTGCTATTCTTTGTCATATGCTTTATACGACACTCGTGTGTTCATTCATTGACTTCTCAAACTTGACAGAAAATCCAGGTGCTGGTGTGGAAATTACAAGTTTCAGGAACTGGGGAGGAGGGTAGGGTTGAGAGGGAGTAAGAAATCAGTCATACAAGAATTAACACACATAAACTTGAACAAAAAATCTCTGCTAAAACTTTCAGGTAATTGTCAGGTCTTCACAGACTAATAGCAATCAGCTCATTAATTTAATGAATGTTATTTGACCTAGAATATTAATGTGTTTTTCTGTTTGTTAATTAAACATCAGCTCGAGGAATATCATTATTTTAAATAGAAACACTCCATATCTGCCTCCATTTATATAGTGATGAGTATACTGATAAAGATCATAGTCCTTCTGGTGTATCACTTTACAGAGTTTTCAAGAATCATAGAATCATGGAATGGTTTGAGTTGGAAGGGACCTTAAAAGATCATCTAGTTCCAACTACCCGTGTCTTAGGGACACTTTCCACTAGACTAGATTGCTCAAAGCTGCATCCAGCCTGGTCTCGCGTCTCAGAGTATGTTCATATCCCCATGTCCAGCCTGGGCGACACAGGGCAGTTTGCTCAACTATATAGCATGAGCTGGAGAAGTATTTTACTAACATAATTCTGGTGTGAGTGCCTGGTAACCTGCCAGGCAGGTGTCAGCAGTACTGCGTGGCTCAAAGCAATGCTGCCCTCAGCAGTATGACTGTGTCAAGTTATTTATCATTTCATTGGATAATTTTTCATTACTATGCTTGGCATAAGAATCTGCTGATGAAATTTGATAAAAATGTAAAGCTATTTGGAAATATAGAAGAGCCTGATCCAGAAGGAGATGAATGCTCTAGCATATAGAAATAAAAGAAGTGAATTAATGTTAGTAATAACAAGTAAAAGGTCATCCTCCTGGGAACTAACTGAAATTCAACTGCTGAACAGGAATTTATCAGGCAATAACTTTGAGAAGATATGGACGTAATGTGTCCAGTGGTCCAGTTGACCACTCGATGACTATAAATCAGCAGGAAGATAAAGCAGTATAAAAGACAAATATACTCTCTGGATGTTCATGTGGATTACTAAGGTAGAAGTGTGTTTAATTATATTGCAAGGCATTAGTGAGTCCTTGGTTAGGGTAGTCATATTGTTTCGTTGAATTCACATTACTTACATAGATGTGAGAGAGTGGCATCTCTGAGAGATGGTTTAGAGTGCGATTTATGAGAGCATAAGGAGACTCCACTCCAAATGCTGGTGTTTTAATTTAAACTAGGTTTTGCATATATCCCCTAAAATACTTGTTTTTATTCATTTATCTTAAAAAAAAATTGATGTAATTAAATTGTAATAAATAGAGTGTAACTCTACTGAGCTTATTGGTAGAAAGACCTTCTTGTGAGGGGACACTAACAGAATGACATGTTAAGCCTAATGGAATTCTAGCAGAGAATGGATGAGATGACTTTATGTAAGGTCTGTGTTAGAAAAGAAAAATAACTGCTAACCCTCAAGAGTATTGGTGAAAAGGAATAACAAATTAAAAAAAAAGAAAGAAAGAAAAAGGTGATAGGTTGTTTGTAAATAAATGGAATGTAAATCTGGGTAAGTTCTGCTTGTGTGAGAGAAATTCTTGAACAGCCTTCAAAAATTCTGTTAGTGACAAAAGATATACATTTCAAACAGAGCTGAAAATGTTGTTGATTCAGGTTGAATTAAGTAACTGTGATTGCAGGTGCTTATTGTGATGTGGCAGATGTTTATTTCCATTCCCAAATTCCTTTGAAATAATTTTTTGACGAATCCACAGGTGTCTTCCATTGAACATCAGCTCTGCACACAAATTTTATTTTTGCTATGCAGGCTGAGCTCTATTCAATTAAACTCTCTGCTCTGCTTCACCTCCCCTTCAACTGAGTCACTGTTGGTCACTCCCTCTCCTGCTCCTAAAAGCTGGGGAAAATTGGACGTATCCTTTAAAAGTGATTGGTAACACCAATATAAAGAAAGATCTATTCTCATGTAGATAGAATTATAGCTATGTGCCAGTCTTAAATATGCGAGGAGATTATAAGGGGGTTTTTGTAGTAGTAAAGTTGTGACAGTATTATCACATAAAGTTCTAACAGAGTTTTGTTGTACAAATACAGTTTATCAGCCCTCATAACCTAATAACAACTGTTAAGTTAATGACACTTAATGTTTGTTATTTGTCCTATATTAAAGTATATCTGTGTCTATTCAAAGTGTTGAGTTAAAGTTGTTGTAATGTAAATAACAATTTTATCTCTATTGCCTGAACTGAATTTTGTGCAAGTCTGTAGTAGTAGTTGACTTACTTATGGTTTGGTGCCTCAATCTAGAGAATTAATGATGAATTAATTCCTTGTTTGGAGGAGAGGAATAATTCCTGTGGTTCCACAGCTCATCGGGGACAGGTATGTTTGTGCTAAGCCCTTGATTGCTGTAAGTCAGAACTGGAACAGGGCCTGACCTTTTCCTGCAGGGATTCCTGCAGCTCCTTTCCTGCCAGTACCTTCACCCAACGCTGTACATCCTCAGTGAGCAGGAGCTGGCAAACTTTTCTTTGTCTGCTTTACATGGAGTGTGTCCTTCAAACTCACTGTTGCTTCTAGCACTATGAAACTACACTGGTTTGTTTTCAAAGCATATCCTGGTAATTTTCTTGATGTGTTAGGATAGTTTCTAGTTGCATTACTCATCATTTCTGTTCAGAAACAAAAATAAGTAAAAATAGAAAAACTTTTTTTTCCAGTTCTGTTTTAGTATGTTCCCTGAATATTACTGTTCTTTTATACCTGGTTTTGCCTCTGATATGCATGACAGGTGAGCAGTCAGTATGAAAGTTCTCTTCAGTACTATTCCCTCAAGCCATAATGACTAATTGATGTCAGTTACCTCAAAAGAAAATTGATCCCACTCTTGTTTTGTTGAATCTATACTAAGGCATTTTTCCTGTAATTTTCAGGTTTTGACAACACTGGCTGCCAGCGAAGCTGAGGTAGGAAATCCTGTCTTACATGGGTGGGATGTTAAATAGCTGTCTGCCATTCTGATAATGGGGCTTGCTTTCTTGCAATTTTGGGGTGAAAATGTAAGGGGCTTCACTATGATGCTTATGCTGTTTCTAGCATCTAATGAGACTACCTTTGGAATTCTTGTCTGGTTATAACAATATGTAAGCTGATGAACTCCTCCTAGGAAAGCTTTATCATTATGTAGGTCTTTGAAGCTGCATAGTTCAGAGCTTTGGTAAGCATATGTTGTAATTTCCCATCAACAGAAGGTGGCTGTCTGACCTTTCCTCTATGCCCTTCAATTTTTCTTCATTGCTTCAGAGCACTGTATGTGCTCTAAGGTTTGCTCTACTGTTTGGCTTGGGTTCCTTCCAAGTCCTTGCCTTGCCTCGCTCCCTGGTACCATATGACATGAGCTGTTTGAACAGACTGGACATGAGAGAGAAGTTTAGTTTTATGACACGATGCTACAAGCACAATTCTTGATAAATTCTGGAATGACATCAACTATACTGTGTGTTGTCTACATTAGGTGCTTGGCATTGCTAGTTTAGATTGGTCATTTTGGATTTGCATTTATTTTGTTAGTTTTTCTAGTTATGTGTGAGTATTTTACCTGGTCTTAATGAGTCTAACTATTCTTAGAGGTGAAAATATTGTTAATTGAAATATATATTGAATAACTGATCGCTAAGCCAAAAATGGCAGTTCTTTGTGACCACCAGCATACTATACTGCGTTTATCTGTTTTGAACATTGCTGTTGAGTAAGTTGCTGCACTTTTAATAACTGACAGATATTTTTATTCAGTGTACACAGTTACTGACTCATTTAAATGCAATGTCAATTGGAAGCTCAGAGCGTTTCTATATGAAGCAGGTCTTGGACTCACAGTAGGGAATTTGTGATGTACTCCAAAGCTAATGTTTAACTATGACAAAATGTCTAGGTGACTCTTACCACTATAGTAAAATAATTTTTTAATATGAATATTTTGTAATTCAAATTGCATTATTAAAGAGAATAATCTGTGTTAATTATTTTAAAGAACAAGGATGTAAGTTCACTTGCATACTGTAAAAGGATGACATAATTCAGTTTTATTTAGATTAAAACTAGTATTAGTGTTCGGTTTTGCTGATCTAATTCACTTGCACGCTTGGCTTGTCTCAGAGACTTTTGGGAGCAGGATTGGTATATTTTTTTATTCACTGTTGCACTATTTTAAATACCTTTCTCTTATATCAATAGTGTCTACTAAATAAGAGTCACTTTGATTTTTTAGATTTGTAATGGGATTTTGGGGGGCTTAGATTTGTCACAGTACTTGTACTACTATCAATTTTTCTCCCTTATCAAAATCTGTTTTCTCATTTATTTGTAAAGTTTTCCCATATACTTTTATTTTGTGTGTGTAAAATTCTAGAAGTAGTACAGGTTTCTGAGGTGGTCAGTTGTGTCAGTTGTGTTGCTTTATTAGTACTTTCATTATTTGAAAATCTTCAAACTTATTTGTGGGCCTTTGTGTTTCAGCCTGTGGTCCAGCTGGCTTAGATGGCACAAACCTCTAAGAGTTTATCATTAGATGTTGTTTCTACTATTTATGAAAGTACTCATGGGGAAAGGCAAAGTTCTCCCATACAGGGAAAATCCTATTTGGAAGGTAGAGGATGATTAAGAGCTTTCCTAAATCAGGGCAGTAGTGTTCTTTGTATGTAGTCCTACTGAATACTCACAAGAATAACAGCTAGAAAGAATGATAAGTATGCAGGACTGGATGCTGATTTTTTTAATTGGAGACAGTTTTCTGCTTGAGGGAAATGGCTCCTTTGACATAATAGCAAACTCAAGGATTTCTTCCCGTGCCCTACATAGTGCATAGCACAGTTTTGGTGTATTTTAAGGCTAACACACCTTAAGTAGTTGTTTGTGTGGATGACACACAGAGTTTCCTGATGTTTGATAATAGTGGCCTCATGTTTTGACTTTTTTTTTTTTTTTCACTCTTTGATCTTTGTGATCCAGTCTTGAAATTTAATTATTCCTCTTTTCTTTTCAGTTGACATAGTTGTGGTTCCCTTACTGAGTTTTATCTGAAGCCTGAAAGAAAACTAGCGTGTTTGTGTTACTTATTGAATTTTTCAGGAAGATACAAACAAGCTGGGGGTTTTTGTTTTTGTTTTTATTTTTTCAAATGCTGATTTCCACATACCAGATACAGAGAAACAAATACATCTAGAGGAGGCTGTCAAGTAATCCAAAGACTATTCTCCAATCTTTTAACACAAAGGGGCAACAGTGATAGAGTCAAAGCTGTAGGCAGCAAAGCTTTCCATGAATAATTGCCAAATCTGCCTGAACTTTATCTTTTAGTGTCATAGTCTTATAAATATGAAAGTTAGAAACATCTTTAAACAAAGTATAAGTTGTACATAGGTAGTTAAATGCAAATTTTTATCCTGAATTACTCTGGTCTCTTGCACAGTAAAGCACATAACAGACTGTGTTAATGTCATTACAAAATGGGCCTGAGAACAGTCTCACGTACAACAATACATGTGTAAATTGCTGTAACATACAGAATATAGTAAAATTTTAATGTAAATACCTGTAACAACACAGTTTAAAGAATGACTTTTTTTTCAGGTCTGCTACCTTTATTTGATACAAATATATGGCTGACGAGTCATTTGTTGTTCTTTGGCATATACATTTGTCCTCTTCAAAAGATCTCTCTTTCATTAAAGTATACGACATTTTCCAAAGTGGCCTTCTTTTCTAATTAGCTATTAGTACAAATAATCTCCATCTTAGGGAAAACATGATTTCTTTTCTTCTTTCTGAAACAAAAATTTCTCTGCTTAAAAAACATGTTTTCTCTCCTATATGCTCAACCGAGCATGTAGTAGGAGGGGAGTGCTCTTATCTTTGGTTTGGGATGCTCTTACCCCCCATCCTACTCTTGGGTTGGTGGGAGGATGGCTACACTAAGTGATGTTGCTCTCCTGGTTCCTCTGTGGATTGTGGAGGAGGAGCAGGCCATAATGGCTGGACAGTCACATCTGTGTCCCGCCACCCCTTCTTGAGGGATTGTGTTGAGAAGAAGCAAAAGTTTCTCTATTTAGGTAGAGAGCAAATGTTCCTCTACCTAAATAGAGAACAGAAAGCTGCTTTTTGTTCCTCTTTTTCTTTACAATATTCAAATAACTGATACTGTGAAGTTCAGGGCTGCTGCCTTGTGAGAAATTAAGGGGTCATTCGGGATAGAAGTACTGTGTGTATCCTCTCTGCCTGCTTTTATGTGAGGAATGTCAAGGCAGACTTTTTTACTGTCATAAAAAAAAAGGCTTACAATACATCTTAATAAAACTGGAAATCAAAATCAGCTCAAAGACAAGGAGGTTATTAAATCAGAGTTTTAAGGAAAACCTCAGAAGAGGAAGTAGAATATGGCTCTAACGATAACAGAACTGACTGATTTATACTGCAATCTGTAAGGCCCTTGGTTATCAGGAAATGTCATTGTTAAGCCCCCCACTTTGCTTACATGGAAGGAATAGGTCAGGCCTGGTGGGTAGCGTGTTTCTGCAAAGGCCAAAAATGTATTACACTTCAGTCACCCTTTTGCAGCTCTGCATGCAGAGTGGAAAGAGGAGAAAAATCCTCTGACAACAAGGAGAGACTGTTTCATTTTTTCTTTTTTCTTTTTTTCATAAAATGTTTATAAAAAATCATGTATGCTTGTGGTGCTGTAGAAATATGTTTACATGAATGATGTGAGAGGTGCGTATGCAAGGTGTCTACAGCAGATATGGTCTGAAAGCCATTCAGAGCATTTGTGCTTGCTGATATTATTGTCTGTTTGCATTACACTAATGCCTAGAGGCCCCAGCTGGAATCCTAGTCTTTCAGGTTGTGTACAGGCATGTGTTACACAGTATTTCAAAGGTCTTACGTACTTAGGTAGATAATACATGGAATGGTTACAGCAAAATGAAGAAAATCATGTGGCAGGTTGGTATCAGAGCCGTGGGGTGTCACTGCCAGCAGGACCATACTATCTGTTTTCTTAATTTTAATGTCAAAGTGAACTAACTCATTTCTGAAAAGGAGTTGGTAAAATAGGGTGTGTAAACAGCAGAGCTTTCTAAGAAAATATGTACCTACCAATATTATTCTACTATTATTGTTTTGATAGTTTTCAGTGTGCTCTGCTTCGGGTACATTTAATTCTTTTTGCTAGTATGCCAGTAATTGTTAAGTCCTGTTGGCTTTCTGATTTGTTTCTATGAGAAAACTATGATATCAATGGAAACTTTATTTGGGGAAATAAGAATGCTTGATTGGATGCTTTCAGGATAAATTACAGGTGTATTAAAAGTCCATGGTAGATAAAAACTCTCCATCCAGTCTTCCTAGTCTCTTTGTCCTGCTTTATTCTCCACTTGATGCACAAGGACCTAGTCAGCCATCACTCCAGGGTACATACATTCTCAAGACACAAGACATTTCCCCTTCTATTTTCAGATTATTTTTCAGAATGAATGAATGAATGGATTATAGCCTTCCCTTTTTCTGGTGGATCAATACTTTGCATCAGCTGAGGCATTTGATAGAGCCTATGCGTTGTTAATCCTATCCAGCTGTATATTCCCTCTTCCATAAAAGAGGACTGAGGCATTGAGTGACTAATGACATGATGACTAATAAAGAATTAGTTATTAGTATTTTTTAAGTGTTCATCTCTTTATTTAGAGCAAGATATTTGCATTTTAAAGAGCAGTAGCAAATTCTATACAAGTGTAGCCTGCTGCTCTCCGTGTAGTCAAAATGATGAGTATTTTAAGGGGCTTACCAGCTTTATAGTTTATAATAGAACTTTAGAAATTTTCAAGGGTGTAATTGCTATAGTAAGATGGTCATTTTTGCTTGGTCCCTTGAAATCCCTTCAAATTTGACTGAGTTGTAAGCTATCACAAATTGTGTATAAATAGGTATCACTAGTGTAAAAAAATGGTAATTGCAATCAATTGATAATAGCTTATTTTATTACTACTAAGAATGTTGATAATTTTAAGTGTAAATTGGAGAATGATGTATCAAAGTGATTTTAACTTGTTGATATTTTAGAACTGACCACTTATAACTGTGCAGAAACTATTATTACTTTTGTGTTTACCCATAAATTATTTCCACTGAAAAGTATTCTATGTGCCTATAAGCTGACAGTTTGAACTCCCACTGAAAGTTGTCTACAGGTAGTTCAGTGTCACATATAAATCCTAGTGAGCACCTACCTGTGTCTTCAGATACCTAATAAACCCTGATTGTCAGTGACAGGAGCTCCCAGCTGTAGCAATTATCTTGACAAGTTAATATGGACATTCCAATGTGGCAGAAAAGAAATTCATAGCAGTGTGTGCCTGGTAGGTGACCTTTGAATGTGATTTGAGTGCATTCCCCTCTGAACACTTAAAATTCCTCCCTTCATTAGTATTTGCGAGATTCCCTTCCAACTTCTCTTACCAAAAGTAGAATCCTGACTACCTTTTATAGCTTCAAGGTTTAACCACATTAGTTACATACATATGCATCAAAACTGTGCAAAATGGATGAGAAAGAATATGGAAAGTTTTTATCCATTTTTTACTTGAGTATGAATTTATAGTATCATGCTTCCCCAATATGAAATCCTCTACAGTAATTTTAAGCTGTGCAGTGAGAGAGACAGTCTTGCTGTAGCTGCTACTGTAAATTTGCTTCATAAAATATGAGAGCTATAGTGAAATATGAGTCTTGAGAGCAACTCTTGATCTTGAGTAGTCAAAAGGTTGGCATGTATAATGGTATGAAAATAAATTATGTCAAAACTGTAGAATATAATTTACAGTTTGGGGACTACTTTACTCATAGAAGCAGAAGATTCTACCATTGAAAAGCAAATAGTCCAGCAAAAGGTAATGAATGCAAAAAATAAACATTCATAAAGAAACCAAATATATCGAATCATGCAATACATCACTTTAGGCATAACCAGTTGACTAATTTGCTCATTATATATTTTTATAAAGAACATCTATAAAAGATACAAATGTAACGGTAGCTTTTGTATTTTATAGACTCATAAAGTGGTCTGGGTTGGAAGGAATCTCAAAGACCATCCAGTTCCAACTCCCTGCCACAGGCAGGGGCACCTTCCACCAGACCAGCTTGCTCCAAGCCCCATTCAACTTGATCTTGAACATTGCCAGAGATGGGGAAGCCACAGGTTCTCTGAGCAACCTGTGCCAGTACCTAACCACCCTCACCAGAAAGAATTTATTCCTGATATCTAATTGAAATCTACTTTCTTTTAGCTTAAAGCCATTCTCCCTTGTTCTGCCCCTATGTGCCTTTGCAAAAAGCGCCTCCTCAGCTTACTTACGGCCAATTTAGGCATCGAAAGCTGCTCTAAGGTCTCCCCAGAGCCTTCTCTTCACTCTGCTGACCAGGCTCAGATCTCTCAGCCTGTCTTCACGGTAGAGGTGCTTCAACCTTTGGAGCATCTTCGTGGCCTCCTCTGGACGTGCTCCAACAGGTCCATGTCCTTCTTCTGTTGCAGGTCTCAATTTATTTTTCTAACTAAATACTAGGCAACAGCTGTCATTCAGTTTGGCAAAGACTTGGTTACATAAATTGATTTTGCTTACTTCCAGTGACAAAATCTTTGGTCATGTAAACTCTTAAAAATGCAATTTTTTTTTTTTTTCGCAGCCCCAGTACAGTCTGAAGGGGTATCCAAGTGCTTCATGGTGCTTCTAGGAGCATGGTTGCAAACCAATATCATAATACTTGTTGACTAAAATATATATAATTACTCTGCCATGTAGATTTTAATGAGTGGTCTGATAGCTGAGACTCCATTGCCTACACAGTTTTCAAACTAGGATTTGGGTTTTTTTCAGTGTGTGTATATAAAATGGTCCATAGACTAGGTCGCTTACCTAAATTTGCTTCATTTAAAGGTAAACAATGTTCCCTAATAAAGTCTCTACCTCTGGAAACAGTCTTTTAATTGTTTAAGCCTCTATTTTTCTTTTGAGAACTGCTTTCTTAAGTATTCTTAGGCATCTCTTTTGTCTGATTTTCACTGAAATGCTGCTCAGCCCCTTTGGTCAGGTGTGAGATTAAATCTCGCTTTTTGTTCAGACTGGGATGTCATTGTACTTTTGGAAGCGTGCTATAAAAGGAGAAGCGTTGTTTCTAGATGTACACATCTTCCAAGGCTGTTTAGATTACTTTTGCCAGTAAGTATGAAATTGAAATTTTCCTTCAAGGACCTAGAGATCGCACCTTCCCACACTCGAAGCCAGAATCTGCTCGGGAGGACTCCTGCAGAGACTTCTGAGGATAATTTGATTTATTAAAATAATGTCAACTGTGAAACATCATGTGTGCATTTTTATGAATACATGGCTCCAGAATGCATTCCAGCTATGCGTATCAGTAATTTAATGTCAGTAGAAATGAATATGAGCTGGTCTCACTGAAGGGTTAATATTGACTTGGAAGTACATTTTGTTTATTTTTTTCTGTTTCTCAGTTTACTTCTGTGTCTTCTTGCTAAATGTTGTAAATTTTCACTGCCTATATGAGAATCTTAATATGTTTTGAAGATTTTAAAGGTGATATATTAATCATAATTTGCTCAGTCCTTTTGTTGTGAATTTCAAGAATATCATCATATCAGAACTGAAGATGTGCCATATTGATCTTCGTGATTAAATCAGCCAAAGTAAACTTGATTTCTAAGGGAAAATGGAATATTCTCAAAGCCCAAATGTCTCCTAAGTATTTATAGGCTGCAAAAGTTGATCAAGTACCTTTGTTCTCTGATTATTACAGTGAATGATGACACTTAGTTTGGATTCTCAACATATTAATGTGATGTAGTAATATATAAATGTATGTGCATACTTTCAGTCCTGTGAATATGAAGAAGTAACTCTTTTTTTCCATCTTGGCAAGGCAAAAAGATAAATAGGCGAAAATGTGTATGTGTTTGAGAGATAAAGTTGGTTTAATGATTCTTGGGAAAAAAATTCCTGTGGTGCATACAGTAGTGACTTGATTGAACAGGACAGAATCATGCAGTTCAATTAATGTGCAAATATGTGTTCACTGAACTTTCATTCCATTTATCATGTGGACATGGAAATAGGGTCATTTTATATCTCTATATTATGCATATGACATCTTAGTTTGCTGCTTGCATGTTACTAGGGAAAAAATAGCAATGTGGCATACCACAGGCAAGAAGAATTGGAGATAAATTCCTGAGCTGTCACAAACATCTTTAAGTAGATCTTTGAAGATAAACCTCTTCCTTCTGCAAGGATTAATAATAAGAAGGCTTTTGCATGCTCTTTCCATTAAAATTGTTAGCATCTTTTGGCCATATGCTCTAAAAAATCATTGACAGTGATTGTTATGATTCTGAAGTACATAGTTAGAAAAGACAGCGTAATCACTGGGGAAAAAAAAAGTTTTAGTTGAAAATTTATTGGTATTCAGCATTGGTTATTTAAAAATAAGAAGCCATCACCCATTTCAAAGTAAGTTTTTTCTGATACTTAAAAAGATTTTCTTCCATCATCAGATTTAGTAAAATTTGTCTGGACACTGTTCTCTTTCTTTTGTTTTACTGTTTTAATGAGTTTATTAAGGTTACAGATAGTTATTCGGCTTATACACTGGAAATCTGCACTGGAAATTCCATTACTGTATAGTGAAGAAAGTTTTTTATTTTATTTCTATAAT
Organism: Forpus xanthops; assembly: GCA_032466535.1. NCBI lineage: Eukaryota > Metazoa > Chordata > Aves > Psittaciformes > Psittacidae > Forpus > Forpus xanthops. The sequence goes on from JASSUY010034611.1 coordinate 14,943, forward strand.
TGGAATAAGGTTGTCTTTTGAAATTGAGAAAAAAATACTTCATAACAGCAGGGGGAAAAGATGAAATTTCATAGGTACAATGTAATTTGACAAAAAAGTCCTTTCCCTAGGTATCTATAAGAATAAAGCAACGTGGTTAAAATTTTCAATGTTCTTTTTAATTGACAGTTTGAAGTAAAGACCTTTTGGCTGACAGGGGCAGCTGTATAAATTAAAGACTAGCTAAATTCCACCTGGAATTGTCATCTTTGCAGGCAAAGCTTATAACCTTTAAACAAACCACAGGGCAAGTTCTCTGCCATGTAACTTGGCAGAGCTTCATAAACTCTAATGGAGCTGTGCTTTAATGGAGCTGTGGCAGTTTTTAAGACCAGAGAATGTAATCTTAATTTAGGAAGAAGGTGTCAGAAGCTTAGGAGTACAAAGAAGAGTCTAAATTATCAGATCCCAGTCCTCACTGTTGGATAGGAAAACGTCCCATTGGCTTGTGGACCTCAGTGCCTGGTCTAAAAAAGGTATTTTTTTTCAGCAGTTATTTATTTCAACAACTTAATGCTTTAATTAATGTAATAGAATGAATCCATGTAATGTAGCCCTCTGCTTTCAGGCTTCTCTTCAGTCAGCTAGTTTTCTACTTTAAAAGTACCAAGAAAGAACTTTCAGTCCAAAGAACAGCACATATCTATGTCTCATGGTTAACTTGGGTTGACACCTGTTAAAATATTAAATATGATTAATTTTCTCATTTACTGTCTGAAAGCTGATGTTAACATAATACTGATGCCTTCTAGGTGTGTGCAGATATGCAAACACAGATATTATCAGTTTACACTTTTTTTTTTTTTTTTTGTACTGGTAAAAGATATATGTCTACTAATCATACAAGAGTTAGGGTTGGAAAGGACCCAAGGATCAACAAGTTCCAACCCACCTGCCATGGGCAGGGACATCTCCCACTAAACCATGCCACCCAAGGCTATGTCCAACCCAGACTTGAACACCACCAGCAATGGAGCATTCACAACTTCCTTGGGCAATCCATTCCAGTGCCTCACCACCTTTACAGTAAAGAACTTTCTCCTTATATCAATCTAAACTTCTTTTGTTTAAATCTGCTATGTCTTGTCCTATTACTACAGTCCCTCATGAAGAGTCCCTCCCCAGCATTCTTATAGGCTCCTTTCATTATACAAAATAACTCTTTCTTTTCAACCTGCCCTCTGATGTTACCCTCTGTATTCTCCAGGTCTTACATTGCTTCTATTTCACTTTCTTCTGCCACTTGTGCTTTCCAGACTTCAGCACACCTTCCCTGCATTATCCAGATGGACACCTCCTAGCCTGTATAGTCATTACTCCTACAGTACCCCTTTTATACCTTTTATGATCTTTATTTTCCTTGTAACTTCTTTACTTCTCCTATACCATTCTTTTAAAATGGAAGAGGAAAGCAAGGCTGTTAGCCAGACTGCACTCTGTGGTCAAGAAGTAGAAGCACAGTCGCACAATGCACTTGTACAAAGCTTGTATTATTCCCTGTTTGCTTCCAAAGGCAAAGCAATGAATGGAAGAAGGATTCATCAGGAGAAGTGAAAACGTAAGGAGGAAGCCTGGCCAGGCCCTGACACCCTGGGAGGAGCAGAGCAGGGAGAGGAGCTCACCATATCCCCCCTGCCTTAACATTTAACATAGGCATGTGCTATAGACAGACCTCAAGAGTCAAGACACCAAGTTAAACAATTTTTGCTCAGTCCAGGATGGCTAACCTCATGCAAATATACTGTGTTTCCATAAGCAACTTTTTAACATTCACACTGGAAAACCTGTTATCAGCTAATATTAAAAGGAAATTAAAAAAAAATAAATAAAAATCCAAGATTCCTGATAACACAGTTTTTGCACTATAAACTTTATGATAGAAGCACCACACACCTATTACAGAAATGTTTAGCACTTTGCATTTAAAACAAGAGTGCACCCAAGCTATGAATACTTGAAGTAAGGCAGTACTTTATAATATGCAACGAAATAAGGATGTCCCATCAGTGAAAAAGTAAGTCATATCTTACTGGTAGCATATTTTTGTCTAGGAGCACCGAAATTGACTACAGAAGACATTATTAAGAACTGTATGATATAAAAATGCAGAAAAGACACTAATTCCTGTTAATTAAGCATTGTACTGCTACTTAACATTGTGCACAAAAAGGGTAAAACAGATTTTCTGGCAAAAGTTTATGAACAAAATGCAAGTAGTTTGGAGAAAAAAAAAACACCACCCCACCCCACCCCCAAATTTCAGAAGTTGATGTAGTTTTCCATCAGTACAAAACCATTGACTGCTGAAGTTATAGAGTATTATGGTTTTATGTTTAGAGAAGATAATGGGTTTGTAAAAATAGATGTTGCACAAATTAATTTACAGATAAAACAGTTACAAGCCAAAAAACATATTGTTTCAGGACTTCTTTTCTTCATTAGGAAGCTTTGGAAAGTTGCTGCTGACTATTCACGTTGTACATCTTACAGTACTTGCTGCAAAAGTGAATAGCCAGACTTAGGAGACGGTGTATTACAATATTATTAATACTGTTTGCTTTCCCATTCATTTTTGATTTGTCACTGCCCATGTTTCCTATCCTCCTATAAAAACATAGGGTTTGAGGTGATTTAAAACTGGAGTGGATGTTTGGTGAAATGCTTAGATTGCTATAATAGAGAGAGTGGGGAGGGAGGGCAAAAGGTGAAAAGTGTTTTTTTGGCACCTGCTTTTCGTAAGGCAAGATACTGGGGGGATTAACAGTAATGTCCGTATCGGTGTACCTGTGGTGCAGGTACCTGTGGTTTATCTGCTTCAGGGACAGTAGGAGAAACTCCTGCCCAGTCTTACAGAGGTGAAGAAAACAGATTAATAGGCTTGGGAGAGAGACTGTCATGTTGTGGAGGAAAATGGGGAAGCTGCACAAAGAACAGGTGAAACATGGCACTTTCTCATCCTAGTAATACAACTTGGAAGAAGAGTTAGGAAGCCATAACCAGAAAATTTCTGAATTTTCTTCCACCCTTTCAATCTTGAGTTTTCTCAGGTGGCATGATTAATATATTTCTGTTGAGGGTGAAGCAGCTATGTGAGCTGGGATGCAGAGGAAGATCTGCATCTTTCACCTTACAAAAACGCAAATAACAGAGGGCAGCCCAGGGTATGTATTAACTTGTCGAGGCACATAATTTTCCCCAGTAGTTCCATATTTGCTGTTGAAGCAGGAGTCCAGTTTCTGGTCTGATAAAGAATTTCCAATTTGAAAGTGGTTTATTCACATTATGGTGAATTATTTGCAGAATAACTGAAGTGCTTTCCTAACCAAGAGATACTGCCTGTTTGATTGGTAATTTGTGATTATGAAACAAAGCTGAAGTCTTCAAAATCATCCTTGCAGTGTTTCTGTAACAGACTAACAGCAGTTGGTTTGGAATTACTCCTCCTTGCTGTATCTCATTTACTTATTTCTTAATACTTTTTATCCCCAAAGGACATAATGAATGTTGCAGTACATAGGATTTGAAGAACTTCAGTGTGGATGCCAAATCATTGAGTGGCTAATGAGTTCAATCTTTTCAACTCCATTCTGTTTTCTGCAGACTTTATATTCTTAGACTTAAAATGTAACAAGAGATTTTTTTTTTTTCCCTGCTCTGGATTCCGTGAACATTTATGCTGTAACTTCTCTGGAGAGGCAAAGTATGTCTCAGTTGAACACAGCATGATTTTTGTTAAAATGAAATTGAAACTGTCATAGTATTTGAGCTCTAGATAATTTATTCTGCCAAGTAACAGAAGGGCATCTGCAGATAAACACAAATAATTGCATGTTGGTAAAGCCACCAATTGCCAGGAGACGAGATGAATGTTCTAGGAGGCACTATCTGCGATGTTTAATGAATTGCAATGGATCGCTACTAAACCTGCATTTCAAAACAGCTTTCTAAATTGACACCAGGAATGTACTTAATTTATAAAGCCATGGTTTAAACAACTGTACTATATCTCACATGACATCTTTGTCTATAAGTTGGAGAGACATCAATTTGATGGGTCGACCACTAGATGGATAGAGAAATGGCTGGATGGCTGCACGCAAAGAGTTTACTCAATGGTTCAATGTCCATCTGGAGACCAGTAACGAGTGGTGCCCCTCAGGGATCGGTGTTGGGACCGGTCTTGTTCAACATCTTTGTAAGTGACATAGACAGTGGGATTGAGTGCACCCTCAGCAAGTTTGCTGATGACACCAAGCTCTCTGGCTCAGTTGATGCTTTGGAGAGAAGGAATGCCATCCAGAGGGACCCTAACATGCTTGTGAGGTGGGCTGATGCTAACCTGATGAATTTTAGCCATGCCAAGTGCAAGGTTCTACACCTGGGTCAGAGCAATGCCAGGCATAGCTACTGGTTGGGCAGGGATGAAATTCAGAGCAGCCCTGCGGAGAAGGACTTGGGGATGTTGGCTGATGATAAAATGAACACGAGCCAACAGTGTGCTCTTGCAGCCCAGAAAGCCAAACATATCCTGGGCTGCATCAAAAGGAGCATGACCACCAGGTCGAGGGAGGTGATCCTGCCCCTCTATTCCGCTCTCATGAGACCTCACTTGGAGTATTGTGTGCAGTTCTGGTGTCATTGACATTAAAAGGACATGGAACTGTTGGAACAAGTCCAAAGGAGGGCCACTTGGATGATCAGGGGACTGGAGCATCTCCTATATGAATATAGGCTGAGAAAGTTAGAGCTGTTGAGCCTGGAGAAGAGAAGGCTGCATGGAGACCTCATAGCAGCCTTCCAATATCTGAAAGGGGCCTTTAGGGATGCTGGGGAGGGACTCTTCATGAGGGACTGTAGTGAGAGGACAGGGGGTAATGGGTTCAAACTCAAGCAGGGAAAGTTTAGATGGATTCTGAGGAAGAAATTCTTTAGTGTAAGGGTGATGAGGCACTGGAATGGGTTTCCCAGGGAAGTTGTGAATGTTCCATTACTGGCGATGTTCAAGGCTGGGTTGGATATAGCCTTGGGTGGCATGGTTTAGTGTGAGGTGTCCCTGCCCCTGGCAGGGGTGGAACTAGATAATCCTGAGGTCCTTTCCAACCCTAACAGTTCTATGATTCTATGATTTATTCGTTTAGTTTGTCTTGTGTTGACTTAAGAAACCAACATAATGCTTTTTGTAAGTTGGTTTTGATGCCTTTTTTTCAGAAGAGAATTGCAGTAGCAGAGTAAGACATAGGTTAATGTTAACAGAAAGCCAAACCAAACAGGCCAACCACATTTTTATCTATCCTTGGTTTTAATAAATATTTTATTTGTTGCTATATGCACAGTTTATTGAATTATGATTTTCTATTGCTCAGTATAGTGTTTTAGGAGGGTTGTTACAAAAAAATCAAGAAGATTTAGAACAGTAGTGACGAGTATTTTTGAATGTGGCTGTAACTGAGAGTAAGTTAGGTTTATGGTTCTTTACTGAATAATTTAAACACCAAATTAAAGGAGTCAGAGAGTAATCAAATGTGCCTTTTCTGCTAATTATAAGTGCATTATGGTAGACAGAATCTAAAAGTTTAGCAGCCATATGAGCCACTAATTGAGCTGCTTCTCCCACAGGTGATTTGGCAGTTAATTCCTTATCCCCCATAGCCAGTCTCACTGAGATACTTTACTATAAATAGTAGGTGGCTTCACATTAGCTTCTAGATTTTAAAATTGTGGCTAACATCTGTCTGACCTCTTGATCTCTATACTGTGCATATAGACTGTCAATTTTCCACTGTGTTGGTTTTGTTCGGGGTTTCTTGGGTTTGGTTTATGTTTTTTTTCTGACCGTACAATCCTTCACAAGAAAACACAAAGCTGTCGAAACAAACACCGTTTGTAGAAAATAGTGATAGAATGTTGGTATATTTTCCATTTCAAGAAAAAATGTTATAGAATTGTGGAAAGAGAATCCTGTGACCTCAGATTGAAGTTGTCTGCAGTTCTGGGAAAATTTCTGTTTGACATGGGTAATATGGTCCACGTTTCCTTTTGTCTTTGCAAATGATAAGTTTGTATTTTTTCCAATTATCTCAGTGTCATGGGTTCAGGAGCAGCAGTCATCTTTCCCCTTTAAGTAGTAGCTGGTGAGCACTGTGTTTTAGATTTTCAGCTTGGGAACAGTGCTGATAACACCAGTGTTTATAGTTATGGCTTGGGGTGTTTAGGCTGGCCAAGGAC